>JAWNPL010000145.1:18272500-18382500 GCA_035047545.1 Drosophila paranaensis
ATCTATATCTATATCTATATCTATATCTATATCTATATCTATATCTATATCTATATCTATATCTATATCTATATCTATATCTATATCTATATCTATATCTATATCTATATCTATATCTATATCTATATCTATATCTATATCTATATCTATATCTATATCTATGTCTATATCTATATCTATATCTATATCTATCTCTATATCTATATATATTCACAATCTCACGTACCTGAGTCCATTCCATTGCATGCGCAGCTTGTAGATGTTAAAGTTCATATCCCTGAACGATCTCATCTCCAGATCGTCCAGTTGCGAGTGGGTTATCTTCAGGTCGATGTTGACGTCGGCGTTCAGCTTATTGGCCAGGCTGTCGACGACAGCATTGAAGGACTCGAGCTTCTCGCAGGCGAGCTCGACATGGTTAAAGGCTTTGCCCATTTCGCACGTGCACGGCGATATCTCCGGACGGGCCGAGCACTGCAGTGCGGCGAAATGGAATACGGCGTACATCACTGAAGCCATATTGCGGCTGTTGTTGTTGTCGTCGATTTGTCGTTTTGTGTTGAAGAGATTTTCGAAAAACTTTAGCTGAGTTCACAGTTCAGAGGATTTGTATGGTCGCTGAGCGAGCAGGCAGTCGAAAAATGTTTTCGGTGGGAAAAAACTCTATACGGATGCGAGCATATGTGCCGGAGTTTCCATAGTTCGGGTTTCGGGTTTTCTCTGCTGTTTCTTTCACGCGACTTTTTGATTTTGTGGAGGACCGTTACTAGAACCGTTTTTCCCGTTCACTTGGTGCCCGGCATCGAATTTCACGCGACAAAAAGTCAAAAAGCAAAACCAAAAAAAAAATCTGAAGAAACCCAGATGTGAGAGTTCTGTGTTTCGAATGTGGACTGCAATGCTCAATCGTTTGTTTGACCTCTTGACACGCACGGCTATGTATTAATCTTCTAAGAACAAAACAAAAAATCAAATAACACACACACACACATACACAAACACACACACACACTCTATATTGATTTCTCTCGCTCACACTCTCTGGCTGAGTGGGGGATGTCTATATATTTTATTTACTTTATTTGATTTTATTTTTTATTTTTGATTTATATTTTATTTATTTTTTAAAGCCGCGCGCATTGAGCGAGATTGTGAGTGTGAAGTGTGGAGTCGATTTCTATATAGTATTATTATAATATATATATATATATATATAAAATATATATATAAATCTATATATATTTATATATATATATATTGGTATTCGTATATTATGTTGTTCTTTAGCGCACTCAACGTTTTTTTTTTCTTTTCTTTGCTGGAGCTCCGCAGCTCACGTCTATAGCCCAACACGGTCCGTTTGCGACTGGGAAAAATAATGGCAGCGCTGAGGATCCGTTCGCTGGCAGCGACGTTGACGACGACGCGCGCAGCGGCAGCGACTGCGCATGCTGTGGCTATTGCTGCTGCTGCTGCGACTGTTGCTGTTGTCGTTGTTGTTGTTGCTGCCTTTAGAACTTTGAGCGCGTTTTTCGAATGCAAAAGTTTTCTCTTTTGGCCAGAAAGTTGATGCTGGCTTTGGCTCTGCCTCTGCTGCTGCTGCTGCTGCTGCCACTGACTGTTAGCAGTGACTGCTGTAATTGCTCAAGCAAACACTCAATTACACGTATTCCTGTCTTCTCAATCTCAATCTGAGTGGCTGGCGCCGCTGTCTGCTTTTGGTGCGTGATGTTTTGCCCCCTTTGAGCAGCAGCAGCAGCAGCAACTGCGATGGGTGTTGCTGCCACATGTGGTATGTTTGTAAGTTGAGTTTCTTAGGAACCTAGGCAGCAGGCCAGGCCGTGCACACGCACACACACACATGTGCATATCTATGTATGGGGGCATCATTATCAACATCATGTGTTTACAAACTCTCGTTGCTGCTGGCTTCTGCTCTTACGCACTGCTGATAAATTGTCCTTTACACACACACACACACACACACACACACAAGCTAGCGACTGCCACATGCGTTTTGTAAATCAGAGTTTTATTTGTACATATCTTTTATCTGCGCATCTCTTGAGCAATGTTTTCAATTATGACGTTCCCGCAACGGACTGCACAACGGCTGAATGAGCCGGCTTGTTATGATATTTGTTGTTGTTTCGTGTGCCGCCTCATCGATGATAATCATGCGTGAAGCAGCCAACATTTGGCAGACCCATTGAATACCCTATAGGCATGGGCAAATGAAAAAGTATGCGAGAGCTGCATATGTACACATACATATATACCCTTTATAATACAATATAGCAAAAGCCTAAATTCATCTCATTTTTAATTTTAATTAATTATATTTATATATAAATATATATATTTTTTTATTATTTTATTTCATTATTTATAATATAAGACAAAATTGATTTTTTTTTTCTACTTATTTATTTAATTTTTCAATGTTCATTTAATTCAATTCAATATTAAGTAGTTTACAGGGTATTCTCATTGTTACCCCCTCTCTCACTCTTTTCAACATGCATGCAAATTGCAATAACGGTGAATAGTTAACCATTCAGAGCTAGATATCGATTGTCGATAAGCCACGCTTAGTATTTAATAAGTATTTAATTTGGTATTTAATTGACGCTGCGTACTGGCAAAATAAAAAATAAATCAACAATAATTGGCTGCTGTGGCAACTGTGGCGCCACCTCGTTGCAGCTTGCCAGGCGCCACACTGCAGCGAGTGCGCTAAGGGGCAGCAGCAACAGCAACAACAACAACAACAACAGCAGCATGCACCATGCACCATGCACCATGCATCAAAGTCCGCAGTCTTAATTTATTTTGAAGTTGTGGCTGGGCACTGCGCATACATAATTAACCAAAGCCCCCTTAAAAATGCCGTCTGTCGCGGCGAATTCCGCACGAAATTCCTGCCGGCTGCAATGCGCGTGCCAATGTGCCCCATCACACACAGCCCATCTTACCCGCACTGCACCGCACCGCTGCGCCCCGCCCATTTACCCGGTTTGTCGCCCTTGCGCCCAGCCACTGCTGCTGCAATTAATCATGTTTGCTGGCAATTTTCAACGTCAACGTCAACGTCAACTTCAACTCAAACTCAATCTCGGTCGCCTTCGCCTTCGCCTGATGATGAGCGGTTATTTTTAGTGTGACCGTTGCACGCCCACTTGCCTCAACTAGCTAAATATTTATAAGTAATCGATAAATCGTATTAAAAATATACGCGGATTGCGTAGCTGAGCTATTTTTAAATTTCAATCATGCCTAAATCAACAACAGCGAACAGAACAACAGCAACAATTATGAATTATTATTTATTCATCTCTCTGTCACATAAATATTTCAACATTTCTGAAATGTGACAAATTTTTCGTGTTAAGAAATATATTTCTCTCTGCTCCTCGTTTCTCGTCGACGGCTCGCTCTCTCTCTTGCCCTGCCTGCCGCTTTCTCTAGCCTCTGCCTCTGCCTCTGATAGTTGTTGTAATGAGAATGCCACTCGAGAGATTGACGAAGATACTGCAAAATTCCAGAGTTTTGATCCGCAACGGAAATCATCAGATCATGTGCCAAAATTGATAGCCCTAAAATATGCCAAAAACACGTCAATTGGCTGGAATTTGGTATTTGGCTGTCGTCACGGCTTTGTCTGCCGCCGGGCCACTGCGTCATGCGCCACGGGGACGCCACTGGATCAATCGACCGATAATGGAACACAATTGATTTCTTTTTTTTTTTTTTTTTTTTTTTGTGTGTATTTATGTACTTTTATTTAGCTTTCTTTTTATGCAGAGTTGTCCTAAAAATCTTCGACCATTAATTGCGTGTAGTTGCAGTTAATTATGTATGTATGTGTGTGTATCAGCTTTAGCATATATATATATATATATATATATATATATATATATATATATATATATATATATATATATATATATATGTGTGTGTGTGTGTGTGTGTGTGTGTGTGGGTGTGGGTGTGGGTGTATTGTATATCTGTATGTGTGTGAAGCATCCACAGACGAGCACTTCGCGTGTGGCCGACACAGGCTACAGAACTTATCCAATTAACTAAATATGAAATATAAATATAATATTTCAATATTAAAGTAAGATTTACATATATAAAGCACACACTAAAGCACGCTTCAATCACGCCCACTCATCCAATCCGATCCGGCCTACTTTTGCTCCGTAAACTTGGTGATCTGCGGATATTTGCTCGGCTTGTAGTCAATATCCTGCTTGAGGCGCTCGCGTGCATTGCTGCGCACTGCCTCCGTATAGGATGCCTGCACGACGGCATCGTGTGCAATGGCATTGATCACAACATCCGGATTAACGGCGGGATTGACGTTGCCGCCCGCTCCATTGGTGCCGGCGAGGCCGGAGCTCTGTAGCGCGCGCTGGACTCCGCTGGAAATGAGACACTCGACGTTGGGCGTCTTCTCGTTCTGGATGATCTTGCGGCGCTTGGCCGACATGCCGGATATGTAGGCATCGGAGTACGGGGGCTGTGGCCGGGTTTGCTGCAAGTGAAGCGAGAGCTTGATTAAGTATTTCGATAATCACATTAATTAACTCTTTCCACTCACCTCCGCCTGGGTCTGCAGATCCCGCGTTATCACAGGCAGCCACTCATTGGGGAAATTGGTGTGCCACGGCTCCGAGCCGGCTGTCACGGCGGGCAAAGCGGGCTCCACCTCGGCGGCGGTGGCGGGAGCGGTGGCAGGAGCGGTGTTGCTGCTGCTGCCGGCCACTTCGGTCATCTCAATGTCGCCATCGAGCGACTGCGCCTGCGACTGTAAAGGTGAGGAAGTATCAAGTAGCGGAGGCCACCCAAAATTTTCCTATTATTGGTTAGTTGGCTCGAAGCATTATCATTCATCCGGACTTACTTCGTTGGCATCCGTGGCCGTTGTCAGTGCGTCGCGCAGCACCAGGAACTGTTGAGCGTCTTCGATGTCCAGCGCTGTCCATGCGGGCAATGTCGGATCGATGTAGATGCACAAGAACTGCAAGGCCTCATTACGGAAATCTAAAAGGATAAATCATATAGAATTAGTCAGAAGAGTGTCCTGGCCCTCACGAGTGGGCTCACTTACTGAAACGCAGGGGCGCGCTGAGCCGTCGCATCAGCTGACGCCAGTAGAGCTCCGCATTGGTGTTGCCCAGACACAGGATGAGCACGCTGTAGAGACGCTTCCGGAACTGATCGCAGATCTGCTTCAGCTGATGCTCGAAGTGGCTGCTGCAGCTGTTCCCGTAGCAGAGCTTGATGATGCGGTTGAGGCTCTGCCGCAGCGTATTGCAGACGGAATCACGGGAATTGTACTCCGGTCGCTCGTACTGGCGTAGAAAGAGCAGATTGTCCCCGAACCAGTCCAGAGCCCGACCCACGGCCAGACGCGTCGTATACGGATTGATAGTAGCGCCCTCGAACACGTTGTGATTTAGAAAGCTGCGCAGCTGGGCGCGCAGCTGGCTCGTCTCTCGACTGACCCCGCCGCCGGCAGCTGCTGCGTCGGCTGAGGCTGCGGCTGGGGCTGCGGCAACTGGAGTCGCTTGGGCTGCAGCGGCGCCACTCGCACTGTTGGCCGCTGCGGTCGAGGCGGCATTGGCTTGCCCAGTTGTTGTTGTTGCTGCGCCGCCCGGAGCTGTTTGCGCATGATTTCTCATATTAGTAACCAAGAAATTGTCAAACATAGCGGATATAAGTCTGGATATGGTTCTTTGCATGGGCCGACCGTTCGACTGGTGCAGCCCGGCACGGCGATTGATAGCGTAGCTCGCATTGCTAGGAACAGCGACACCAGCACCGCCACCAGCAGAGGGGGCACCGGCGCCACCACCACCACGACCAACACCACCACCAACACCACCACCACTAGGAGCGACGCCAGTGGTCGTCAATCCCGGCACGCTTCCGCTGCGGTTATCACGGCTGATGGCGGCACGTCGACGCGACATGGGACGCGAGAGGCTCGTGCCGCTATGGCTACGTGGCAAGCGATTAACGTTGACTATGAGATGAGATGACACGTATTTAGAATGCTAATTAGAATGTCAGAGATGCAAACGGGCAGGGGGGGGGGGGGGGTGAGGGGTTATGGGGGGAAAAGTATCTAACAGATTGTGGCTGTGTGTGTGGATGAGTGTAGAGTGTTGAGTGTGAGTGTGGGTAGGGTCTATGGGTAGAGTCTATGGGTAGAGTCTATCTATGGGTAGAGTCTATGGGTAGAGCCTATGGGTAATCTAGTCTATAGCCTATCGTTCCGAAAGCTCTTCTGCTTATAGGCATATATAGGAATTTAGCTGCCAGCTATTGGCTTTACTAGTTCTGAATAGACCTTTGGCTAGGCTCAAACTAAATTTGCAGACAAGACTGGAGCTGAGGCTCAGGAGTAGACTCGGGCTCTAAGTGGGATTGTTGCGCTTGTAAGTACTGGGACTGTTATCCTTGGTAGAACTGGGACTGTTGTCTCTAGAAGAACTGGGACTGTTGGCCTTGGCCTTCTCCCATTTCAAGCAGATGTAAGAAAGGCTTTTCCCATTACTCAGTTATACAAATGAAAATCCCAATTGAAGTATTATCATAAATTATTTCTAGTGTCCACATACTTATGATTGATTGATCAGTTCTAAACAAACTCAAACTGTCAATTCAAGCAAATGAAACTAAGAAAGGAAAAGGAAATTGTAAAGAGCTTCAAAGGAATCTAGGAAAATTGCCTTATAGCTTAAGACTTGCTCTACTCCTCCACTAATTCCTCTATTTCTCATCCTGCTAGCAACCCGGTTTGCATCTCTGGTGAATGTGTTATGATGAGGAAAGCAATTCTGCCACGTGGCGATGGCGCGACGAGGCGAAGCCGTGCAGTGCCCGAGGCATTAAAGCGTTTATAATATATCATTCCACACATCTCACTCGATATATATACATATACATGTATATATCATTAGACAAACTGGAGGAGTCGTCAGTTTTGGTCAGTTTACCAACTCACCTATTGTGCTGCCGACAGCTGCGCTTGTGGCTCTTCGATTGTTGCTGATGTTGTTGTTGTTTCTGCTGCTGATGTTGTTGTTGAGTTGTTGCTGCTGTTGCAGTTGCAGTAGCTGTTGTTGCTGCTGGATCAGTGGCTCCGGCTCGCGTATGTGATGGCTGTTGCAGGGCAAGAAACGATCGAAGGCCGTATGCGTGGGTGCAATGCGTCCGGCCCAGTTGTTGTTGCCCCCAATCTGTATCTGGGGCCGGGCCGTCGAGCGCGTCTGCGTGGCCGTTGTGGGCAATGTATTGGCGCGCTGCTCGCCGCTGCGCGTCCCACTCGAGGTGGATGCGGCCGCAGCAGCAGCGGCAGCAGCAGCGGACTGAGCTGCGGAAACAGCAGCAGCAACAGCAGCAGCAGAAGCTACAGTCGATGCTGGGGCAGCTGCGGCTGCTGCTCCTCCTCCTCCATTCGTTTCCCCAGCTCCGGCACTGTCGGTGGCGGCTGCTGGTCGTCCCTGCGCCTGCGTCTGCGCCTGCGGATGCACAGCAGCGGTCATCACGTGCACCGGCAAATTGATGGACATCACATTGGGCACATTGAACTCGAGACGCAGATCCGCATCGTTCGTGGCGCTATTCACCACGGCCTGAATCAGACGAGCCATACGCAGCTGAGGATCTGCAAGCGAGACGAACAATGAGTAAAGGCAAAAAAGAAACCAAATGGAAACGTGGGACAACACACAAGCTAGAGAGCTTTAAAGAGGACAGTTGGGACAGGAGGCTAGATAGAGCTGACCAGCGAGATCGAGCACTAAACACACATAAAGCTACGTTGGGTTAGTCTAGGATCACAGCAAAGCTGCCTCTCAGGGATCATATCAAAGACGATCCTTTGACATTGGCCAGATCGAAAGTTTTAGGTGTTATTTGAAACGGGTTAAGAAAAGGAACGAGGAAAGAAACGTATCTCTTCGAGTCTGGTATTAATCTGATTAGTCAAACCGTACAAAGCTGAGCTTGATTATTGAGAGAAGGAAGGAAAACCTACTGCGCCCTGGCGTTGGGAGTGGCAAATAGAGGCGAACCCTTGACCGGCGCGCTTCACCAGCTGCAGGCGCGACGCGCTCATCTAGAAAATCAACAAGGCATTAGACTGGGCCTTCAACTTCCAAGCTTGTGATTGCCTGAGAATGGATGTAGTCCCTGCACACTCACCCATTTCCGCACGCGGCTGTGTGCTTGCTGTATTGGTGCCGCCTGGCGGCACCATAGGCTCATCCACGGGATCCTCGAAGTTGTCGTTGCGCGTAACGAGGCCAGTCAAGACAGCGGCTGCAGCATCCGCATCGGCCACTCCTGCCGCTGTCACCTCAGCTTCCGTGGGCGTTGATGCGGCGGCGGGTGCATTGGGCGTGGCACGTGCGGGCATCTCGTCATCCTCCTGCATGCTGGCCGGCTGGAGGGCGCCGTCAACCACGGCCTGAATGAGACGCTCCATGCGAGACTGCGGATCTGTTGGGCGAAGGTAGAGAAATTCAGTCAGCAAATTGTGGTTTAAAGCGTGAAATTGACATTGAACGAAAAATTAACGGAACAATTGGAACTTGTTATATAAAAAGTTAAAGGAACAATCGGAATATATATAATATATATAGTTATTTGGGAAGAGCTGGCATTTATACAAGCTGAGCTGATGGGCTTATCTTAGAGATCTTCTGAGGCTTTTCAGAGGAGCACAAATATCAGTAGAGAAAGCTCGCCAAGCTCATTAAAGCTGCTGGTTATGGCAGGTGTCGGTCGAGCTCAAATCAAGCTTAATATTCAGGAATAAAACATACAAATCATGGGCAAGGGCACAGGCATGTAGAGACTTAGCCTGCGACTGGGTGCCGCTGCAGCCTCTGCTGAACTCTCCACGCTCTCATCTATAGAAATCAACAGGGGATTAATAGGGTTTCCCAGATATTTCAACTGCTCCACATATATAGATATATATATATAGTGCATAAATACTCACGCCTTTGGTCCTGTTGTGGAGGTGCAGCTGCAGCTGTGGCCGTAGTTGCTGTGGGCACTGGTGTAGGATGGCCGGCAATATTTCGAAAGGTTTCGCGGCCTGTTGCAGTTTCCCGATTTAAGGGGCGTGCGTTTATGTCGTTGACATTCTCCGGCTGCGCTTGGCCCGGCATGGGCACGCTGGCCCCCATGACATCCACTAAGACCTGTTGCGAAAGACCAAAGGCCGGCTGCTCCGGCTGCGTGGGAGTCGCACTAGTGGCGCCAGTGGCGGTTGCTCCGCCCTGCCCTCCAGCAGAAGCAGAAGCAGAAGCAGCAGCAGCGGCAGCGGCGGCAGCTGCAGCCGTTGCGGGCACTTGGGCGATGAGTTCGGCGAGGGGAGCGGCCACAAGATTGGGCGTGAATATGTTATTGGAGCGTATGTAGCCGCTCTGCTCGACGAGAATGGGCCGGCAGGTGAGCACACGTGGTCCGGGCTGGGAGAGGTCAAGCATCAGGTCCGAGATGGCGTGCTGGGCATGCGAGAGATAGTGGAGAGCCTCGGAGACGCGATCGTAGATGCGCTGGGCATTCTCGCGTCCCGCTGTGTCCTGCTCCTCGAAGCTGGGATCCTGCTGCAGTATCTCGTAGTAGCGATCGAGGAACGGCGACAAACGCTGCTCCACAGTGCGATAGCGCTGAAAGACGCCAGCCAGCACCTGTGGACGCGTACGACGACGTGGCCCAATGCCAGCGCCGTTGGGTTGCGTCTCACCTCCAGCTGCCGTTGCTCCAGTGCCGGCAGCTCTGTCCGCTGCCTGCGGTGAGTTGGAGCTCTCGTCGTCGCCGGGTGGCGTGTTGGAGCCATCGCCTGCCTCGTCGTCTGTCTCGATGACATCCTCGATGATCACAGCTGCGGCTGCTGTTGTCTCCTCGCTCGTGTCGACGCTGGCGGCGCCGTCGCTGCTGCTGCTGCCAGCGCGTTCCGTCTGCTGCTGCTGCTGTTGCGGCTCCTGCTGCTGGTCGCCCTCCTCGTTGGTGTAGACCGTGGGCAGCTGCACCACCGTGTAGTTGCGGCCAGGTGTGTTGCGGGACAGGGCAGCGGTGACTGCGTCCTGTACCATATCAATGATGTTGTTGTTGCGCGGCATATCCGCAGAGGAAACGCCCACCTCGACCACCGTCGACTCCATGGTCCAGTGGCCACGCTGCAGTATGTCCAGCGACTGATTGTTCAGGCCGATCTCGGGATTCTCCAGATACGCGGCTATATTGTTGGCACAGTCGATCATGTGCTGGGCGACAGTGATGCGATTGATGCAGAAAGACGAGGAGTTCGGGAAGCGATTCGGCGGTGTGCGAGTCTGCAAGGGATCAGGATAATTAGATAGAGAGGAATCTGAGGCAGCTAGAGGTATTTATTCTTACGCCCGCAGCAGTCAGAGGTCCATTGTTGACGGGAATGGCCATCGTGCCCACCAGCATGCCGTCGAGTGCCCGGAAATAGGGCGCATTGCGCAAATTTCTAGGCGTCGGCCTGCCCGGAATGCTGCGTATGCCGCGCATCGGTTCGTCGTTGTTCGTCGCATTGGCGCCGCGCTGCGAGAACGGCGGACGCTCGGCCACATGCAGTACTTTGCCATCGACATCTGGTAACGGGAAAATGTCGAATTGTCAATTGTCGAATATCTGGCAACAACAAATTTCATGGGCATGACTCACCGTATTCCTTCACCTGTTTATCATCGGCCAGCACGCGGCCCTGGTAAATAATGCGCTGATTCTCGGCTGCGATGTTGGTCTTCTCGGCAATCTGCTCCTTGAACTGCCGTATGGTTAACTGCAAAAGGCGCAGAGAAAAAGAAGCAAAGAAAAGCGTTCAGCACACAACCTCAAAATGTCACACACACACACACACACACACAGGCATACACATGCACACATTTTGATACTTACCTCATTGTCGATGCTGAAGTCGTGTGTGCGCGCATCTAAAGTTTTCACCTTTAGGTTTATTAACATTTTGCCAAGCAGTAGCTAATGCTGCTCAATTAGGTCTCCTTCACTGCGAATAAAACTTACAACAGCCAACGGCAAAGAAAATCGGTGGCCGATGTACGACGGCAATCGTTGTGTCTTATTTCTGCCAATCGAAACGCATTCGCATTCGAATTCGCTTTTGCTAGCACTCTCTCTCTCTTTCTCTCACGCTCTTCGATCCGGTCGTGCCAAGTGTGGGCAACTTTTTTCTTGTCTTTTTATTTAATGGTCGATTTTCGTTTCGCAAATGCCGCTGTCGTTGCGCCGTATGCCAGCCGATTTACAAGCAACTAAATCGAAATATATTGCTGCTAAATTTTGATAAAGAATTACACAAAAATAGCGAGCGGCTGCGACCCAGAATTCTGTACTTATTTTTCTTTATTGCTTCTTACTAAAATGCTGAATACGTCAGTAATTTACTTATATGGTATTTTGATATTGAGCCAATACGGTCACATGGTGTAAAACTAATGCTAGCAATCGAACTATCGAGTGTTGCAATTTTAGTTGTGTTGTTTTTTTTTTTGTTGTCGCAGTCTGGCTAGGCTGCGCAATTAGGTGTTTTCGTAGCTATCTGGCTAGCCTTGCCTTACGCTGCAGCCCTGGCCTGCTGCCAGTTGGCGCAAATATTTGAATATTCGAATGTTCCTCGAGTTTCTGTTTTTCTCCTCTTTCTGCCCCGCATATATTATGCCACCGTTAACCCGCTCCACGGCCTTTGCGACGTCTGCTTTGAACTGCATCCTATGGGAATTTGCCCAACAAAAACTGAATAATAGCTGAAAAAAAAAACCCCAAAGCCAAAAGCCAAGGTGCGGAACAACTTTTCGCTTTGAATATTTAAGTGGCAGAGCCAGCAGCAGGTATGCGAGGAGGGGGCGTGGCGCGGCGAAGGCGCGCCTTGTTGTGTGAGCCAGCAAAAAGGCAGCGGCAGCGGCAGCTAACACAATTTTTCTTAGACCCCGGGAAAATGCGAAAATGCGGAAATGTGATTTAATGTCGGCTCAGAATGATTGCCGAATATTTGTGGCTCTCGTTGGGTTCGAGGGTTAAAGCTTAAGCGCTTTAATAAATAGAAGAGAGCGAGAGGGAGACAGAGAGACGGAAAACTATTAAGTGCGAGGGTGGTTAGATTGATTATGGAAGATAAAGATAATACTAGAAATAAATGATAAAAAAAAAAACAAATAAATTTAGTTTAAATGAGTTTTTAAATATATAAATATTAAAAAAAATAAATAAAAATAAAATATTAATAATAATAAAATATTTAAAAAATATAAAAAAGCTGAAAATATATAAAAAGTTTAGTAATTGATTAAAAAAAATATATAATTTACAAAAAAAATTTATTTATTTATTTTCTTTACTTATATTAATTATATAACAATTTATTTTGCTGCATATTGTCTACTATCGACTCTATATTTATTTTATTTATATTTTTTTAAGTATTTATTTTATGTTTTGTTTTTTATAATTCTTTTATAATATATATCGACAAACAAATATAATATACAATTTTTTTTAATTTAATTTTTTTTTAAGAAAATGCTTTTTTTTTAATAATGTTTTTCATTTATCATATTATTTTATTTGTATTATTTGATTACTATTTTACTATATTATGTGAATAATTTTTGTTATTTATACTATTGGTTTATTACTATTCTTTTATTATTATTATTTTATTTTATATATTTTTCATTATACTTATTTTATAATTTATTATTATATTTATTATATAAAATATACATTCTTTATTATATATTTCTTAAATTTCTTTTAAATTCACGTCAAAAAAATAAAAATAATAATAATAATAAATAATAATTAATAGAGTTTTGCTTGGGTTCGCGCAATTTACAAATTGCTTTCAAATGGGCTGTAAAAAAGTTTTTAATGAGTTTTCGACACTTCGCCTCGGTCTCTAAACAGAACATTTTCCAGGCCACGCCCCCAACTCCCATTCAGCCACCACCCACTGCCCCTGCTTACGCATTTCCATTTTCATTTTCATTTTCATTATTTATTTTTACATTTTTTGCTGTTTTTTTGTGTCACGCCCAAAAAACTTGGCCGTGGCGTGAAAAGTGGGCGCTGCCACGCCCACTAATAATTGCTTTGTTGTTGTTGTTGTAGACTTAATGAAATTATATCAATCGGCAGATCAGCTACCCTGTAAACGGCATGGAAATGCCTGCAGCTGGCAGCTGGAAAATGACTTTTCTTCTCCTCCCCCCCTCCTCCACCCCTTGCCCTTGCTTAATCTTAATATTTTCATTAGAAATTGGAATTTTTGTAATGCGAATCGTAATCATTTTCCTTTTCCTTTTCGGTCAACTACATTATTTTTCTTTCTCCGCTTTTCTTTTATTGTTCTGCGCTCGCTTTTCCGGCATTTTCTCGGCCGGGCGTGAGCCAAAGTCTCACGTCAAATTAAATCAAGTTGTAATATAAAGAAAATTGAAGCCAACTCCCATTTGTGCCATAAGACACATAGCAGGGGGCGGGGAGCGTGGCTGTGAAGGGTGTAGCTTGCGTGTGTGTGTGTGTGTGGGAGAGGGGGCGAGAGTGGATGGGCCAGCTGATTGGCAATATAACAAACGGCAGAGATTAACCCTTAGATGGACAGTGATAGAGATGGAAATAAAAATTGTGTTTATATTTCTATATATTTATTACTATTTATATTAGTAAAAAAAAATTACTATAGAATATATAAATAATATATAAAAGTGAGCCACAAAGCGCGCCTAAGGGCTAAGCTTGAGCAAGGCTTATAATTATAAGAGTGTGAGCATGTGTGCAGCTCTAGAAACTAGCAAGGAATAAGCTTAACTTATAATTATAAGAGTGGGCATGCGTAGCCAAAGGCAAAGCCAGAAGCGTCACTTATAAATAGAAATGGGTCTCTCTCAATATCGCTCTCTCCTACTCAACACAGCGCATCAAGATCAAGGCAATTACTTATACTGTTTACTTCAGCTACAAAGCATAGCCAACTGCCCATGTGCATGCGCTATCTCTCTCTCGCTATCTCTCTCTCGCTCTCTCTCCTCTACAATAAATGCAACCAGCGGCACTGCGATCAAGACATTGTTATAATTATAAGAGTGCGTGCAGGCGTGTGTAATTGCATCTCTGTTTATCTTATGCTATTCTATACAGCTCTAGCATGCATATGTTAGTTTCGCCTTTACTCACCTACACACACCCACACACGCATACAACCTTTGGAGTGTGAGTGCGCTTGATTGGCAAACGTTTAACGATTCACAATTTTAATTGCTAGCAAATAATTTCCACTTGCTCCACTGGCAATTGCAATTTACTCACATACATAAATATATACATATATCGCGAACTTTTTGGCCGCGACCCGCCACAAATTTATGCTGCACACTTAATCTCAGCTGTCAATGCAAACCGAAAACAGAAACAGCAGCAGCCGAAGAACGTGAAGAACAAGAGAAGAGGAATTCAAGCAAACTAACGTAATTGGTGCACATTACGACAAAACGTAAAAATCGCACAGTGTTACGTTGCGCCTTGACCAACACATACGTACGTATGTGAAGTCGTAAAGTTTTAGTTGCATTCAAGCCTTGCACAGTTTCGTCTTCGTCTTGCGTCCACGTCTTTGACTTTTAATTTATGTTTCAATTCCAATTAGCAGACGAGGCGCGTGGAGTAGCTTTTATGCGAGTTCCGTTAATTGACTTTCGGCCTGGCAATGGCGCGTCATTTGTAATTGTATACGAAATAGAGAGAGAGAGAGAGAGGAAGAGAGGGAGAGCGTGTGAGCGTGTAAGCGAGTGTGGAGTTAGAGTGGGAGAGGCAGAGTGGACAAGTGCAGGCAGAGCATGTGTGTGAGTGAGCTGAAGTGTGCACGTTTATTAGGCTAGCCAATGCAGCTAATTGAAGTTCAAATTGTGCTCGGGCGTTGAGTAAGGCGCTTAACGCAAGGAAACCGTTGAAATGTAAGCGCGCGAGTGTGTGTGTGTGTGCGAGTGAGTGGAAGCGAATCGGAGTGTGAGCGAGCAACTTGAGAGCGAATACAAAGGCGAATTCGCAGCAAATTCAGTTAAGCGACGAAAGAGCAACTAAAGCCAATTTAACAGTCAATACAAAGGCACACACATGAGCACACACACCCACACATGCACACACTAAGGCTGTTAAGCGGCCACACAATCACATGACGATTGTAAGGCAAGCGGAAATAAAATCAAGCATAAATGCAATAATACAATTTATGTGCCAAATTTCATAAGAGCCATAATGGACTCACACACACACATACAGAGAGAGTGTGTGTGAGAGAGAGAGAGAGAGGTAGACAGAGGACACACACACAAATCAAGCAAAAGTCGTCAACAAACAAAGGTGACTCCTTGCTGAAAGTCGGACGTAATCGTAATCACATTTGTGCCGTTGCCGTTTGCCGTTGCCCAGATCTCCTGAATGTTGATGCTATTTATGTGTCATTTTCATTGAGCGCAAAACTTTTGCAGACGGTCAAACGCAACAATGTCCGCTCTCCTCTCCCCTTCTCTCTCTCTCTCTTTCACACACTACTTCGCTGCAAGTTAACAACATTTGCTTTACGTTTGCCAATTGCATTATAACTCAATTGTAGCTGAGCGATTTTTATGCTATCGAATGGATGTATCGAATCGCTTTCTTCAACTTGCCTCGAGTGCCCAGTGTGCGTGTGTGTGTGTGTGTGTGTGTGTGCAGTAACAACGGTACTTGAAAGCCTGAAGAGAGCATGATAGCAACTGCAGCTGTATGAAAGTGCGCATACCCTGTAAAATTTGCTGAATACTGTATGATGTATGATGTATGCTGTATGATGTATGATGTATGATGTATGATGTATGATGTATGATGTATGATGTATGATGTGTGATGTATGATGTATGATGTATGATGTATGATGTATGATGTATGATGTATGATGTATGATGTATGCTGTATGCTGTCTGCTGTATGCTACTTGATGTATGATGCATGATGTATGATGTATGATGTATGATGTATAATGTATGATGTATGATGGTGTATGATGTATGATGTATGATGTATGATGTATGATGCATGATGCATGATGTATGATGCATGCTCTGTATGCTGTATGCTGAACTGGGAGTTTCACACATAAACAAGAATTTTGTTTGGTATATGTACATATACATACATATACACTTACATACACACATACATACTTATGTGTATGGCATGTGTTGGGCGTATCTCATTGTTGTGTTGGCCCAGTTAGCGCAATTGTACAATTGGCATGCAAAGACAGCTGAGGCCGAGCTGCTGTCGAGATGCATTCACAATTTGGGCATCCTTAATGCATCTCCGATGGGCCATAAATTGTGGCCGGGCTGTTATTATTTTGGGGCCAGCGAGCTTGAGGGCACTTCAGGGCCCAGAGCAATGCTGGAATGTGGAGCAGGTGCGCCAACGAGCTCAAGCTCGAGCTCGACGCTGGCTGTTACGCAATGCGGCCGTAGGTGTGTGGCACGCCCTCTGCTCGCCTGTCACATTGTGGCACAAATTGATTTGCCGCGATCTCCGGCTAGAAATGGATTTATGAAAGTCACGCAACTCTTAACTGGGCCAAAACGAACGAAAAAAACGAAAAAAAAAAACAAATTTGATACAATAATTGATCGGGTTAAGACGCATTTATAAGACCCGCGGGCGGCAGCAAGCATTAACCAGTTGCTCGCCTTCTCGCACAGCCCCAACATGTCTCGCGCCTTCCTCTCCCTAATCTCTGTTGTCGCTGTGCTGCTGTCGCCCGCCTGGGCCGGCCTGAGCTACCTGGGCGACGAGCATGCCGTGGCGCACACCCAGCAGAACGTGGTCAGGAGCTACGACGGCACCGTCTCCCACTACGCCAAGTCCGTGGCCACGCCCTACTCCCAGGTGCACAAGCAGGACACGCGCATCAGCAACAATGTCTACCAGCCGGCCATCGCCAAGACCATCACCTATGCCGCTCCAGCTCCAGCTCTGGCTCCAGCTCCGGCTCCCACTGTCTACACACCTCATCAGGCTGCCTTCTACAGCCAGGCGCCAGCTCCAGCTCCAGTCTACCATCAGCAGCAGCACATTCCGGCTGTGCAGACCAGCTACGCCAGCCACCAGCCCGCCGTGGTGCACTACTCACCCGCTGAGGCCGTCTCCCACATGAGCTTCGATGGCTTCGGCACCCACTGGGGCTACTAAGGCTGGAATTTTTTGAATAGTTTTAAGAGTTTTGCATTCAATAAAGAAATTTCTGAATATGTGAGAAGCACTTTTGTTTTATGGATGACTAGAAAATACCCTGGAATTGACATTAGAAAGGGGAGTGCGGGGTATATTGATTATGTGGAAGGTTTTGTAACAGGCAGAGGCAGGCTAGGGATACGCCGTAAGGTATATATATTCATGATCAGGTTGACGAGCTGAGTTGATCTCAGTCGATGCCTGTCTATCCGTCCGTTCTTCTGTCTCTCAGTCTATCTGTCTGATACGCCCATCCATCCGTCTGCCCATCCGTCTGCCCGTGTATCCGTCCATCCGTCCATTCGTCCATCAATCCGTCTGTCCATCCGTCCGTCCATAAGTCCGTTCATCCATTCGTCCATCCATCTGTCCGTTCATCCATCCGACCGTCCGTCCGTCCGTTCGTCTATTCGTCCGTCTATCCGTCCATCCATCCATCCTTCCGTCCACCCGTCCATCCATCTGTCCGTTCATCCATCCATCCGTCTATCTGTCCGTCCACTCATCATCCGCCCGATAAGCCGTCCTCCCGGCCGTCAGTCTCTTCATCCGTCCGTCTATCTCTCCGTATACCGCATACATACAGCTCAGCCCTTCTCTATCCTCTTCCTCTCCACAACTATATCTAAAAATAAATCCCGTAACCACACTGCTAATGTGTTATTTAATAAACGTAATCGTAGTTTTTATCACGGCTCATGCTCAGCTTTAGAATCGGAGTTTTCGCTCACGTCTTCATCCTGTTGTATATAAACAAATCATAAAAATCTACACAAAGTGCTGTGCACTCCGCAAATAGCCTGAAGTAGGACATTAGCTTGGCTCCACTACTAATGCCACGCCCCCAAAAATAACGCCCAGGCAGGAAGGCGACTGAATGGTCGGGTTACGTGATTTGTGCAGCGCAAACTTAAAAATCGGACATGAACGCTACGTGACTCGCATGGCAAGGAGCTGGAGCCGGAGCCGGAGCCGGAGAGGGTGCAGGAGATGGAGCGAAGGACACAGCATCAACTGAACTAATCGGATTTCTTTTCTGTGCGCTGGAAGACTGAAACGGGGTATATGGGATTGAAGGAGCTGGAAAATATATATATCGAATATATATGAAGGCGTATCAGAGGAGGAAGATTATGAAGGCGTGCCAAATTATAGATTGAATAACTGAATCAACTCATAATATTATGTGCATAAATAGTAAATATGCCAGTAAGTATAATTAGACAAAAATCGATTATAATCGATCAATTATTAAAACGATAAAGATAATCTATATTCAAGAGATATATTTAGTAAGTAGTTTAGTTAGTTAATATTACATATAATTTAAAATCGATAAATCAATACTACATAGCTGTTATAAAAATCGATTATAATCGATAGTTTGCTGATATTGATATTAATATATATCTTTCAGCTTGATTTCTATTTCAACCGATAAACTAAATCGATAACTCAATGTCATTTATCGAATATCGATCGATTATAGTCGATAACTCTTCATATAACTCAATTCTTTGGCCACTTTCGACTACTCTTATTCAGCAAAAGAGCATTGCACAGTCATGTACACCCGAATGCAGCTTTTTTCTCTCATTCAACTCAGAAGTTCGCCTCGTTATGAATTATGCACATTGGCCGAAGGAGGAGGAGGCGGAGGAGAGCAAAGGCAATCGAGATGAGTTTGATAATCTATAAATTGAAATCACATTTTTGCTAGCTCATTAATTCGATGCCACTTAACTTGGCCAACAGAGACAGAGACAGAGCCAAGAGTCAATTGCGTTTCGGGAGTCTTAGCATAAATGATGGCTTCATTAGATGGCATCAGCCGAAAAGGACTTTAAACGAAAAAACTGCCAAAAAAAGAAAGGCTCAAAAACTGTGCGCTTGACTGGCCAAGAAAGGAGCAAGAGTAAAAAAAAAAAACGTTGTAACTGGCAACAAATTGCAGCAAGACAGAATTTGCGGTTATAAACGGGGCTTAAATGCAACAGTCAGCGGCGGCAGCAGCTGCCACGTCCTGCTGCTGCCTGAGGTCCTGCCGCGCCTCGCCACTTGACTGCAAAAAGGCGCAATGATAAAATATATTTGCTGGCTAAAAACTTGCCAGTTGCAAAGTTGAGTGGCAACAGCCACCCCCTGCCACCACCTCCCCCCTCTCGTGTCCCCTGGCTGCCCGTCGACAGGAAGTTGGGAGAAAATAAAAATGCAAAATGCCCAGCAAGACGTATTTATCAACATAATTACGTTTTTTAATGGCTTTTTAAGCCGCAAAATGGCAAAGCCGCAAAATGCTGATAAAACTAGAGCAGAAGATATAGTAGCTATATCTTGTTGTTGTTGTTTTTCTTTTAATACTTTAACTATTTTGTTGGCCCTTCTATGGGGCCCTCATGCCAAATGTTTGGCCTCAACTCAATTAGCCATTCCAGCGAATTGGCCTAATGAAGTTATTTCTAGTGTTCATTATGACTAGAATAATTTAATGTAAATAACTAAAACCAAATATATATATACATATATATAACTATATATATACCTAGCTATAGCCATATTTGATAGACTGCAGCTCACGTATGCGCTCTCCCTCTCCCTCTCTCTACGCATTGTCTGCAGTTTCGATGAGCACAGAATATTAACAGCAAACAAGCAAGCCCGCTGCAGTCGGGCGTTGCCGACTGAGGAATACTGTTTCGCTGTCAGAGCGCTGCCAGCAGCAAAGCCATTTTTTTTTCGTTATGCCAAGATTCAACTGGATGTAGATATATCATTTCATGTAGTATATATGTATATATTATATATATCATAAATGGATGTAGATATATAGTCCATATATTTTTTATCTTGGCTTGTCTGAGCTGCATGTATTTACCGATTTGCCACGCCCCTAGACGAGTATATATGCCAAATTTCAAGTCTCTAGCGGCGAAATGGCTTGCATTTATAGAAGCAGACAGACGAGCAGCACGAAACCAATATACCCCCCGTTTCAGTTGTTGAGCGAGCATAAGAAGCGCAAAGTGCTACGCTGCGCAATGCAATTCAATGAATCTGCAAGAGAGAGCCCCTTCAGCATAAGCAAGAGCAAGAGCAAGCTGATCGCACTCGCAGAGAGCTTATGCTGAGCGCGTCTAAAAATAGATTGGCAAATGAAATGCAGCTGTTTATGAGCATAAAGAGAGTGAGCAAGTGAGTGAGTGAGCGAGAGCGCGAGCGAGGCAGGCATATATAGAAGATAATAACATTGCCAATTCTAGCAGGCAAAAGAACAGCAGAGAGCGACCAGGCGAGAGTGAGGCAGTTTGATTTGAAGAGAGTGTGAGTGTGTGAGAGGGAGAGAGGGAGAGGGCAAGCAGCAACAGTTAGGCGCGCAGACTGTAAACAAGCTCCAAAGTCAAACGACCTGCGCTCAGTTGCAGGCAGGCATTAAGAGTGATCGGTGCTACGCTTTGCGAAACTTATAGCAGCGGGGATACACATTTTTGTAACTATATATATATATATATATCTGTATATAGATATGCCTTTTCACTTGCTCATAGTTGGGCCAGCAAGTGCGTAGCATGTTAGGCGGCAAGTTGTGTCTGTTTATCTTATTGATAACACAGCTCGATCAATCGCTGGCATTATCTCGCCTTCAGCTCGATGACTACCTCAGCTACGATGGAATGCTGGAGTACATGGAGCAGCTGGCTAAGGCGTACGGCGAGCGCGTCACTCTACAACAGGTGGGCGTAACGTATGAGCAGCGCCCACTGAAATCGCTGACGGTAACGAACGGGGATGGGCGGAGTGGTAAGCAGACGATTCTGCTCATAGCCGGAGCACATGCGCGGGAGTGGCTAACGCCCGTGGCCGCCTTGTACACCTTGGAGCAGCTGGTGGTCAGGCATGAGGAGAATGCGCACCTGCTGCACGACTACGATTGGATTCTGTTGCCGCAAGTCAATCCGGACGGGTATACGTACTCCCGCAACGTGGACAAGCTATGGCGAAATACACGTACGCCGACTACGTTCAACTGCTTCGGCACGAACCTGAATCGCAACTACGACATTGGCTGGGGGCAGGGCTATCCCGAGCTGCTCGATCCCTGCTCCAATCACTATGCGGGCAGCAAGCCCTTCTCCGAGCCGGAGTCGCGTGCGGTGCGTGATATAATGCAGGATTTGGCCCGGAGCAAACGTGGACTGCTCTTCATGACGCTGCACACGCACCACACGAGCATCTACTATCCCTGGGTGCACAAGAGGTAGGTATTACGGATCGTATATGGGATTAGGCTAAAAGATTTCCTCCTCTAGCGACACGAGTGCCAATGACCAGCAGCTGCATGACGTGGCCCAGGCCGGAGCTGTGGCCATCTTCAATGCGACCGGCACCCGATTCGGCTATGGCCAGTACGGCAAGGAGGACGCCTTTGGCGGCACCAGCCTGGACTATGCCTACTCCATAGGATTTCCGCTTTCCTATGCACTTGAGTTGTCCGGCGAGCGAGATGGCCTGACCTTTGACTTCTGGCCACCAGAGCGCCTGCTGCGGGGCTTGGCCGAAGAGTCTTGGGTGGGTATCAGCGCCATGGCCGCAAAGGCCATTGAGCTCTATCCGGCGGATAGATCTCCTTCTACGGCTAAGAGTGGCGCTGCCTCGCATAGTGTAGCTAATGTCCTGAAGATTCTATCGCTTATGACGATCATAACTGTGGTCTCTCGCTAACCAGTGTTGATTAATGACTTTAAGGATGATTGTAATCAGTGTGCGAAACTTTTCCATTAACTGTAAAGTTTAAAAGTCGGTTTTAAGTGTATATGCATAATGGGAATCATCTGATACTGTATAGTATATATATTGCCTGACATCTACTACTAATCTGTAAGCTGTTACTTAATTATATTTGACTTTTAATTATATTAATATTATATATATGTAGTATTTATTGCATAGTAGCCCATAATATAAATATTTTTCATATATAATATACTCGACAGATTTTTGAGGTTAGAGAGACTCAAATAAAACTATAAAAGAGTACAGATGGAGTGGAAGATCCCACGTATATTCCATCTATACGAATTTCTATTCCGAACTTGAATGTATGAGAATTGCATAGTAAGGCTGTTTGCTATGTTTGTTATGAAAATAATGCAAAATAATGCTTCATATAACTTGAGATAACCTACATCAATCAGTGAGAGAAACAGTCAGCTGACTGACTCAATCAATCACTCAATCATAGTTACTCAATTAGTCAGAAAGTTAGTAAGCTTGTCAATCAGTCAGTCAGTTGACAAGAGTCAATCATCAGACAAACGACAGACTGTTTAATCAGTTGGATTGGCAGTCAATCAGCTAATGAGTATGTCAATCAGTCAATCAAGCAATTATTCAGTTAGTCAGCTACTAAGTTCGTCAAGCAGTCCAACAATCAGTCAATTAGGATAGTTAATCAATCATTAACTCTGTCAATCAGTCAACCAGTAAGTCAATCAGGCAATCAGTCAATCAGTTTGATAAGTTCGTTATTCAATCAGATCGATCAGTCAATCTACTCATCGTGTTAGCTACTCAATCTGTAACTCAGTCAATCAGTCAATCAGTCAATCAAGACAGTCAGTTACTAAGCTCGTCAATCAGTGCAACAATCAGTCATCACTCATCAGCCTGTTAGCTAGTCATTACTCATCACTCATTATGTCAGTCAATCAATATACAGTTCTGTCAATCATTCAATACGTCAATCAAGTCAGTCAATCAAGGGATTACTCAGTTTAATGAATCAGTCAGTCAATCTTTGAGTAGGTCAGTTATTCAATCTGTAACTCAGTCAATCAGCAAATCAGTCAGTCAATCAATCATACTTTCAACTAGTTAATACTGTTTGTATATATTTATATAGTAAAGCTTCAATCCCACTTTAAAGAGAGTTCTTTAATTGTTATGCCGCTCGCTGAGCCATTCCGATTGTTCATTTATATCAATTTTCAGAACAGTTGGCGCCTTAACCGAAATATCAGTTGTCTCTCGCTCGCTTTTAAAAATCATTTTAAATCCCCAGGCTGAGTTTGGTGTTACTCACGTGTCTGGGCAATGCACACGCACACAGCCCCTCGCACACGCCCTGCGAGAGCCTTACTCATTGAACGAAAAAGCTCGCATTACTCATACGCCGCGTTGCTCGCGTGCTATTCGCTTGTTTGCGCCGGCTATCAACGTGACTTGGCTGTTGAGCACTGGGCGGTCTCTCTCCCCCCCCTCTCTCTCTCTCCCCCTCTCTCTCTCTCTCTCTCTCTGTCTGTTGCCATTTCTGCTTTGGGCTGCGCTATCACTCGGATTGTCTGATACATTTCACATGCTGCAATTAACGCAACAAATTGCATTTTTAATATGCGCAAATTAATGTGGAAAATCTTCCATTTTTTGTTACTCTTTTTTCAGCAGACAGCGCCCGACTTTTATTTATAACAGTCATTGCGAAAATTGAAAATGCACAATTAAAAGCACGCCTATATCTCTATATATCTCTATATATATATATCTGTGTGTTCATCTCTCTCTCTCTCTCTCTCTCTCTCTCTGGTCCTCGCTGACCCTTTTTTGGGCAGTAATATGATAAAATGCCATTACAAAAGTCAAAGTCGAGCTCGACTTCGGCTCGGCCAGCAGGAAGCAGCTGTTAATTAGTTTTTTGCCAGTGCAGGACTCTTCAGGACGCTCCGCTTCTGCTTTGGCAGCTATCCATCCCCCGCCGTTGCAAATGTTTTAATTTCCGCACGAATGTCTCTAACGGAAATTACATAAAAAAACTGTATAAAAATATGTATATATATATAAAGAACAGCACTGAGTGTGTCCAAAACAATAAGCATACTCGCTGTCCCCCAATAAAAAGGAAAATAAAAGAAAATAACTAAAGAAATTCACGCTCAGCTAGTGCTAATCGCTGAATGAACGCACAACTGTTTCGTTACAACCCGATTAGATAAGAAAAAACTATAGAACTATAGCCGCCGACTGGGCCCGACTCGCCCCCAGTCGACTTCAGAGTGCAAAATGCTGCCAATCGCAATTGTTGTGCTGCTGCTCACTGTCGGCCTGCTCTGCCACTGGCGAGCGAGGGACAGGCGCGCGGCCGTGGCCAATCTGCCGGGTCCTTACTGCCCGCCACTCATCGGAGCCGTGCATCGCGCCATCAATCTGAATCCCAAAAGTACGTATCCAGCGCGAGTGCAAAGTCCAAAGTGCAGTTGCAGCAATTTTTGATTGAGTGCTGAACTTGAGACTCTCGGAATCTGAGACTGCTTTAATTATCACACAGCTTAAATGCAAATCTGTTTGCATAAACAATTATCACAGTTCCATATTGTTTACAAGCTGTTTATGGGGGCGATAAAGTGAGTAAGAGGAAGTAAAGTGGTCAGCTGAAGCTCTATGTGAAATGTGAGTCCTTAAAGGCTTCTAGAACAGGTATATAAAGGCATACTTCTATATATTTAGAACATAAATTGGTTCATTATATATATATGTAGGTTAACTTGTGGCAAATATGAACAATTGAATTGGAGGTTGACCATCACGGCCACCCTTAAAATATGTATTAAATATTTGAGAAAAATTATAAAAATTAAAAAAAAAATAATAATAATATATTATTAGATTCAGAGGTTTATTAAAGACTAACAACTACATAGCCCAGGGCAACAGAGCATGCTATATAAGGAACAAATGGAATAGAACAAAAAGAGGGAATAGACTAAGGCAGTGTTTACTTTCTTCACTTTTAACATATATACATATATAACAAAAAAAAAAAATCCAAAAAATAACAAAAATATATTAAAATATATATTTTTTAATTCCAGTTGCTATTTATATTGATTTGAAAAATAAAATAAAATGACTCTAAGCAGCGGATTCTACTAGTAGAAGTAGATAGAATCTGATAAAAAATATATTTTATCTATAATATCTCTATACATATTTTTATATAATTTTCTCCTCTCTCCCTACATTGCATCTAGAGCTCAGAAGCTTACTAAGGTCTACAATGTAGCTGTGCATAAATTAAAAATATATAAATTATATATTTATATGAATTTTTTATAGATCGAGTTAGACTCGTTTGGGCGCAGCTCAAAGGCAATTTCTATATGCAAACAGATCATAAAAATCAAACAGATATATAAATCATCATATGTGATTATTGACAATATTTAATGAAATGCTCGATACTTAGAAATATGAAGGGCACGTTAGTAGGCAATAAACTAACTTAGTTAATTAGGCTTCACTGAGTTAGAGTCTTTAGCTACCTCCCATGAGCTTCCTCCAGCATAAACTTAATTTTCAATCAATGAAGTCTTATCGGGCTATTGTTAGACTTTCTATATATAAGTCTTATCACTGCGAATGCCAATTGCAGTGAGTAAACAAATAGGTAATCGTAGGTAGTAGTTGATAATCTGTAGTTGAGCAAAGTGCGTTGACGATTAGCATTATCGCTGGGTTTATAATAATTGTTGTTCATATACTCGTTCAAGAAGTGAAAGGGGTATATTGAGTTATGTTGCTATAAATACAAGGCAACTAAAGTAAACTGGAAGCTTTTATAGACTTGGAGCTAGAATCTCGAACTTCCTCAAGTGACTGACTGTTGAGATACTCTAAAGATCAACGAAAGGACTATATGTTGTGGCACACTAGACACAGCTTTATTTTACAGACTTTTTTTAGTTCAAATCTTCAAATTCCAGGAGGATCAGGTGCTCCACAGATAGATCTATGGCTATATGTAAATTATATATCTCAAATGCGAACAAAAAGTTTTGGCACCATGACAAAGTATTTATGCAGTCGTTCAAGCCCAACACATACCATTCCTACTGTTATATTTATGAGTATTCTCCCTCTGCATGCCACTAAGAATCTGATTATAAGCAAATAACTAGTTGAAGTGCTCCCAAATTAAACATTCCTTATCGTTCACCTCTTTTATGATTGCTATTGTAAGTTTTTGCTGTTTAATCAATTTAATTAGCTTAACTCTAGTATCTTAATCTAATTTCGCTTAGATTTCATTGAACGCTCCCACAAATATCGCCTGCAATTTGGCAGTTTGCAGCGCGTTTGGGTTCTCAATCGCCTGATGATCACCAGCAGCGACGTCGAGTTCAACGAGCAGGTGCTCGCCAGCCAGGAGCATCTGGTCAAGCATCAGGTGTACAAGGTGCTGGGCCAGTGGCTGGGCAACGGCCTCCTGCTCAGCGATGGCAAGGTGTGGCATCAACGGCGCAAGATCATCACGCCCACCTTCCACTTCTCGATCCTGGAGCAGTTCGTGGAGGTCTTCGACCAGCAGTCGAACGTGTGCGTGCAGCGCCTGGCGCAGCGCGCCAATGGCGAGGTCTTCGATGTCTATCCGTATGTCTGCCTGGCCGCCTTGGACATCATTGCCGAGACGGCCATGGGCACGAAGGTGAATGCCCAGCTGGCGGAGAGCACGCCGTATGCCAATGCTGTTACGGAGTAAGTGTGGCGGGAATAGTGATGTGGGATAGAGACTCTCTGGGTGTTGGTTTGCATACTAGTTCCGTGAGCTAGTTCGTATTACACACAAATGTTATATATGAAACAGTGGAACTAGTTCCGAAATTGGCGGAGAGCACGCCGTATGCCAATGCTGTTACGGAGTAAGTGTGGCGGGATAGTGATATGGGATAGAGACTCTCTGGGTGTTGGTTTGCATACTAGTTCCGTGAGCTAGTTCGTATTACACACAAATGTTATATATGAAACAGTGGAGCTAGTTCCGCAATTGGCGGAGAGCACGCCGTATGGGAATGCTGTTACGGAGTAAGTGTGGCGATAGGGTGATATGAGCTAGAGTCTCTGGTAGTTAGATCTATATACTAGTTCCTTGAGCTAGATCTTATCACAGATGACTTCACATACAAATGTTAGATATGGAACAGTGGAACTAGTTCCGCAGTTGACGGAGAGTGCGCCGTGTGTTACGGAGTAAGTGATGTGGGCTAGAGTGTCTGCAAGTTAGTCTGCAGATCGGTTCCCTGAACTAGTTCTCAGTGGAACTAGTTCCATCTGCTCCTCTACCAATTGCAATCAGAGCTAAGCTTGTCCTGTCTGTGAGTAGCCGGAGCATCAGTTCCAGGCTGGTCATATATATCTACTCTATATCCTTACTTATCTCCCTACCCGCCGCAGGTGCACTGCTCTGATGGCCTGGCGCTTCATGTCCGTCTACCTGCAGAACGAGCTGCTCTTCACGCTGACCCACCCGCACCTGAAGCTGCGCCAGATGCAGCTCATACGCACCATGCAGGCGTTCACCACGCAGGTGATTAAGCAGCGTCGCCAGATCTTGGAGCAGCGCCAGCCAGTGGCCACGCATCAGGAGCCCGAGGACGAGGTGGGCGGCAAGCGGCGCATGGCGCTGCTCGACGTGCTGCTGCAGGCGAGCGTCGATGGGCGGCCGCTGAGGGATGAGGAGATACGCGAGGAGGTGGACACGTTCATGTTCGAAGGACACGACACCACAACTAGTGCCCTTTCCTTCTGCCTGTGGAGCATCTCACGCAATCCCGAAGTTCAGGCCCAAATGCTGGAGGAGATCGAGCAGGTCCTGGGCAGCGATCACAGCCGAGCCGTGAGCATGCGCGACTTGGGCGAGCTGAAGTACGTGGAGTGCGTGATCAAGGAGTCCCTGCGCAGATATCCGCCTGTGCCCATAGTGGCCCGCAAGCTGCAGACGGACTTCAAGTACAGTAAGTGAAGCGGAGACCAGGAGTGGGTCACGTCTAAGACGGATTCTCTGCTTGCAGCTCACTCCAGGCTGGGCAATGGGGTCATACCCGCTGGCTCGGAGATTGTCATGGGCATCATTGGCATGCACAACGACCCGGAGCAGTTTCCCGAACCGCAGCTCTTCCGGCCGGAGCGCCATGCGAGCAGCGAGCGCTCCGCTTCCAACTTTGCCTACGTGCCCTTCAGTGCGGGTCCTCGGAACTGCGTGGGCCAGAAGTTCGCCCAGCTGGAGCTGAAGATGATGCTGGCCAAGATTGTGCGCGCGTACGAGCTGTTGCCGCTGGGCGAGCCGGTGCAGGCGGTGGTCAACATAGTGCTACGCTCGGGCACGGGATTTCAGCTGGGCATGCGGCCCAGGCCCAGCCAGCATTAGGGGTATTCCTGGATCAGTTTAAGTTTAGCTTATGCACTATATATTAATGAATTGTTCAGCTCAAATTATAATCCTTAATCTATAATCGAACGTCGCTGCAGCGCCAGCTGAAAGCCATTGCTGGAGCCGAAAGCTAAGCGCAGCTCCGGACGCACTGCATCCCCATAGGGCAGCAGCTCGTACTGCAGCAGCAGCGGCGCCAGCAGTTGCTCCAAGATCTTCAAGCTCATTTCCTGCGCCGGACAGCTGCGCGGACCCAGGCCAAAGCTGAGCAGCGGCGTGGACTGCGCCAGAAAGCGCTCCGGCTGAAAGAGCTGCGGCTCTGCGCGCTGCAGCTCATAGAGATTGACGTAGAGCTCGGCGCCAGCGGGCAGCGAGCCAGCGCCTAGCTTGGAATGAGCTGGGTAGAAAGAGAGACATGATCATAAGCCTATATAGCCCCTAGGTATCCTAACTTACTATACTTAAAGTCCCGACTCAGCTCACGGTTGACTATCACCTGCGGCGGCTGCAGTCGCAGCGTCTCCTTGAGCACCGCTTCGAGGTAGGGCAAGCGGCCGTCGCCCTTTGAGCTGCTGGCCAGGCGCAGCTCGTCCAGGCAGCGCTGCTGCACCGCCGGATGCCTTGCGATGAGCACCAGGGCCGAGCAGAGCGCGCTGCTGCACAGCAAATAGCCCAGGAAGTTGCAGCTGTTCAGCTCCGCCACGAGCTGAGCGTCGCTCAGCCCAGCTTCGCTCGAGAGCAGCAGCTCGAGCAGCGAGCGATAGTTGACGTTTGTCGACGGCTCTACTGTGATGCCCTCGATCTTTATTTGATTGCTGTTCAGCTGCGTCGCTCTCCGCTGCTCCAGCAGCTGTTTGTTCTCCTCGTTGATGCGGCCGATGAGCCGCTGCTGACGTCGGCGCGTCAGCGGCGAGCAGAGGCAGAAGGTGAGACGATTGGCGGAGCGCACGCTCAAGAAGCGCTGGCGATAGAGCTCAGTGAGGCTTGGAATAAGCAGAGATGATAATTAGTTGTGGATGATAATGATGATGATAGATAATGATAGTATATAATTAGAGTAGTTTTGGTAGAGGAAGTAGCTCAATTTCAGTTGTAGCTCAAGCAGAAGTCTAGGCTTTATATGTATGTATACTAACTCTAGTATATACTAGCCTCAGCTAATCACCATCTACTCACTCTTTGAATGCCTCTTTGTAGCGCTCGCTTGGCTGCCTGCCGCAGCCGATGGCCAGCATCAGGTCCAGCACATGGTCCGACACCAGCGGCCAGGCGTCGAAGACTTGTCGCGTGGCCGCCTGCGCCGCCAGCTGCTGGCAGAGCTGCGCAGCCTGCTGCTGGCAGAGTTGGCTCAGTTGCAACAGGTTGTCGGGCTGGGAGAGCGAGTACGCGAGTAGCTGATGGCTGCGCTGCGGCGGGCAGCTGAGGAAGCTCTCGCCCAGCCAGTCGCTCATCAGCTCGTGGCCCGTCTCCAAATGCGTCTCGCTCTGCAGCAGTTGCTTGGCCAATTCCAGGTCGGCGACGGGTATGAAGAGTCGGTGAAAGACCCAAATACGACTCACGCCGCCATATTTGGCCAGGTAGACGGCGCTGCGCTCAAAAAAGTCTATACAAGTTGACAGTTTTTTTTATAGGTAAATATATCGAAGATAAATAGATTTTCGGGTCTTACTCTTGGGCGAGAGCAGGGCAATCCTGTGCATGGCGCCCATTAGGGGCCAGGTGCAGGGTCCTCCCAGATTTTGAATAAGTCCGCGCTGGCGCCGCTGCCTCAAATAGTTGAACGCCGAGACCAGGCAGAAACACAGAAAAATGCTGGCCAAGATCATTTTGTGAACTGTGAACGCAACGGCGACTGCAAATGCGCTCGACTCTCAGCGACTGGAACCGGTTTATGGCTGGGCAACGGGTGGGCATATTAGCTATCTGAAGTGTTTTACGATCTTAGCCGATAAGAGTTTATTTTGAATATGCTGAGAGCAGGAATGTGGCAGTGATAAGGCTTATTTTACATCTACAGATATCAAGATATATGTTTAATGCAATTTTGAATTATTTTATTTGTTTCTTATTTAGTCAATTTTTCATTAAAATATATGAATTTCAAACATAGCGTATAGCCTTGGCTGCATTCAAATACGTTCCACAGCATGTTGCCAGCATCATGTTGCGAGCAACATTTGCGTTCGCTGGCAACATTGAAATTACCCATTTCTGGTAGCTGAGATCTGGAGAGTCATATTTAATGCTAAAATGGAAAGCAAAACAAAAAAAAAAAAAAAATAGAAATTAAATAAGATGTTTATTGTTGACTTCAGCTAATAATCACGATTTCTTATACAAGCAAATAAATATAAATAAATATAAAAATAAAAAATAAATTAGAGACTATATATAACGACCTATATATATTTTTATTTGAGCAATATCTTCATTGCTAAGAACTGCTCACCTGCTTTAGTTGAGCTACATTCGCTCATCCCATTATTAAAATATTTAAATGCTTAGCTAACAGAACTATGACCAGTAAGGCCAGCTATTTGGGTTTGGTTTCTTGGTCGCCTGGCTGTGGGGTTGTCCTGCCAGTGCTCCTTGGGGCATTATCATATGGCAGCTGTTGCTGTTCCGAGCACCAAATTTGAATCTTTTGCATTGTATAAAGTTTTCTCTCTCTGCATCTGCGTCTGCCTCTGTCTCTGTGTGCGTGTGTGCGGCTGTCGGTCAACCCTTTCAGGAGTCCAACTGTCAAAAGTACATTTGCCTTGGTTACGCCACAGAAATATCCTCGAAGCATGTAATGACAATATCAGCCAGCGCCAGCGACCCTTCACAACCCCCTCAACCAAAGAGCTGCTGGCCGCGGGGGCTTTGGGGATTCGAGAGGTTGGGCGCTCTTAGCTGTTGCTTCGCTCTGATGAAACTTTAATGGCACAAACACGCACTCCCAGGGCCCGGGCCAGGGCCAGGGCCATGTGTCCGAACAATTTAAGCTAGCTCTGTTTTTTGTGCCTTCTGCTCGATTTAATATCGTGTGAAATGTGATGCACATTCCAGCGGCTAATGGCAGCTAATGAAGGTGCTTTTATAGCGGTTCACTGAACCCCCACCATGTTGATCATTTATGTACCTCGATGTATATATATATATATCTGTATAAATGCATGAAAATGTCGCTTTAAATTCATACGTCAATGTCAGGAGCAAGTGGAAAATGCAAATTGCAAGGAAAACACAAAGAAACAAATATGAAATGAAAACTAAGCGAAAAGCAGAGTGTAGCGAGTCGCAGGCAGCACAGCACACAAATCGCATTCAGAGGCCTCTGCCGAATCCTGTTGCCTGGCCGAAAAATTAAAAACAAAGACAAAAAAACAATTTGCATTTCCATTGTTGTTTCCCTTCGCAGAGCGAAAGTCAGTTTCGGCTTTAAAAAACACGCGAAAAAAGTGCCGCAGACAGAGCCAGTCGGCCATACATATACGCTTATAAATTGCAAATGCAGTCGGTCAGCCGGCAAGTTAGAGACAGCAAAAGACACACGACGAGCGACAAGCGCAAAAAGAGACTCCGCACAATGCCTAACCAGTGAGAGAGAGAGAGAGAGAGAGAGAGAGAGGGGGACTGGGCTGGGCCAGCACGAATTGTGCAATGCGCTGCAGCGGCATTAGCTGTAGGTGTGTGGGTGAGAGCTTGGCTGGAAGACAGACTCATCATAGACTAAATGAAATTGAAGCTGAGGCATTAGCTTAGAGAAATCGAACTTTAAAACAGATAAACAATATAAACTGAAAGCTTTGAAAATAAAGAAACTTTAAGCTGTAAAAATGGCTCATTAAAGAGCTTAAAGCTATTATTCTCTTACTGTACTTAAGTATGAGTAAAGCTATGGTCATTTTAAACTGCAAGCTTTAAGCTCCTTAAAATGTCTGATTAAAGCTCCGTGTACAGTGGAACCTCGATATAATGAACTTCCTTACAACGAAAATCTCAACATAACGAATGTTTCTTTAGGTTCCTTGAAAAAACTCGCTTTTACTAATAAGTGCCTATAGCCAATCAATAGATATAACGCACAATTTTCTGGTGTCCCTCAGATTCGTTATATCGCGGTTTCACTGTATATTAATTCATTGCCGTATAGATCATTTCATATTATGAATGTGTTCATTCAATTTATAATAATAAGTGATAATAATTAATAATTTTCATTATGAAGTATATTATAGAAGACTTTTAGCTAAGCTTTAAACAAGGCATTCTTAAAGCTTACCTTGAAGCTTGTTTAAATATGGATTTCTTAAAGTTTTACTTAAATATAAATAGATATGTGCTTGTCTAACCTTCACTATTGTACTTCGAGCTTAAAGCTCATTAAAGCTCTTGCTCTAGAGTCTCTCTCTATGACTTCAGGCCAAACCTTTAAGCTGAGCTGTTGAACTAAGCCCAACCTGACTGTTTGACTTCCAAGTTTAATGCTCTTTCAACCTTAGCGTAGCTCCCTCAAAAGTCACTGCGGCTGCAGCATGGCCTACGGCCAGCAGGCGTCACCATCGCTGCTGTTGTCGTTGGCGACAGGAAGCATTTTGCATGAAATGCCCATAAAAATGATATGCACATCAACACTGTCTGATATCAATGGTGCGATAAGCGCGAGAATTTGTGAACTTCGCTGCGATGCGGCATGCCACTAATTGAGGCATGTTTAGATCGAGGACATGTCAGTTAATCAAGACGAAACTGCGACTGTTGTTGACTAACTACATTTGGCTAGACATTTAATTTGGGTTGTGCAGCTAAAAGGTTGCCATCACTCACAGGCACACACACACTGATACACACACACACACACACACACACGCACACACACGCACACACTCATTCAGTCATGTGGCATTATGGCATTGACTTTTGTCTCATTTTTGGCTCGCCCTCGCAGATATTAATTCCCAGTTGTCATATGTCAGGCATGGCCCTAATAGTACAAGCTGATGCGTGCGCTATGATTACTGTCAGCGGCAGCCACTCAGACTGTATGAATAAGCACTTATGGCACTCACTCGTCGCATATCCTTATGGGCTTATCCTCTGCGACTTAAGGTGCCCCGCAGCGCGAAGCTCTCTCCCTCTCCCTCTCTCTCTCTGGCAACAACTTTGACTGCGCGACAATTTATCACAGCCAATTTAACCACTTAAGTGTGAAATACGCTGCCGGAGTAAAAGTATACTATGCATATGCATTCGTTATACACACACACACACACACACACACTCGCACACACACATATAAATATTAAAAAATATGTAAAGTTACAATTTGCAGGCACTGTGCCAATGGCCTGCAGCGTTCTGCTGAATTCAACTGTAAATTGCCACAGCGCTGACCACTCAATATGCGTGTGTGTGTATGTATGTGTGTGTGTATGTATGTGTGCGTGTGAGGGGGTGTGCCACTCTGTGTGTATCAGTTTATTTCTGCTCATGGCATTTATTTGTTTACAATCTGTTTGCGAAAAGCTGGCGCAAGGCTTAAAAATCTGCATTTGCATTTTAACAGGCAATGCCATTGTTGTGCGTGTGTGTATGGGTGTGTGTGTGTGTGTGTGTGTGTGTGTTTCTGGCATTTGTATTCATTGAAAAGACAGTCGCAACTATAGCCAATTGATTTTTATGCAAATTGACACTTTAAGCATTTCACTTTGCCAAATCCGCTTTATAAATTCGATTTGATAGCTAGAGCTAGCCCACATGGCGTATGCTTGATATATTTCATTATTATTTTTATAAATAATTGAACTAATTGTAAATGGTTGAGCACTTGGAAATTCCAGGAATGTAAATTAAATAAATGTTTTTTGTAGGCTGAAACAGATGAAAAGAGTATTTTAGCTAGAAAAAAAATATCTTTAAGCTGGGGCAAATGTTTTTTTTATATATATTTTATGTAAATTGTATATATCATGTAAAATTCTGAAAATTTATTTATTTATTTTTATTTATATATTTATTCATTTATTTATTTACTTTTTATATCTTTAAGTTATTTTATTTATTTTATTTTAGAAAATTAATTTACTTGATTTTTTTTATATATTTTATTTTTTTAATTTTTTTAAATGTATTTTATTTATTTGTTAATTTTAATAATTTTATTTATTTATTTTTTAAATTTATTTTGTTTATTTTAGATGTATTTATTTTATTTTTTATATATATTTTATTTATATTAATTTTATTTACTTTGTTTTTATTTTATTTGATTTTTTATATTTATTTTATTTACTTGTTAATTTTATTAATTTCATTTATATTATTTATTTTACTATTTATTTTTTTTTTTATTTATTTCTTTTTTAATATTTCAATATTTATTTCTATACTTATTCATTTCTCTTCTCTTATTCAGTTCATCTCAACTTCTTTCCTCTCTCTCTCTCTCTCTTTCACCATCTCCCTCCACTGCCCCCACCTACTCTACATGCATTTACGTTTTACTATTCAGAAGAGCGCTTACCCTTAAAGCTTTTGGCCACTTGTGAATAGGCGAGCGGAGCTGGCGCTGCTTTGGCTTTCATTCAATCGGCTTTCAGCAGTTCGCATACATAAAAGTGCAGATTCATGTTTTGTTTGACAAAATCCGTATAAATCTAAAGAGCAAATGCCGTAGCAAGCAGCCGTCAGTTAACTGGCTCGCACATGAGCCGGATTTAAGCGAGTGGAGCAGATAGAGGCAGCAGCAGCTATAACTGGGCACGGGGGGTAGGTAGACAGCAGCAGCAGCGGCAGCGGCAGCTAAATGGAATTAGCCACAGTCAATGATGGCTCAGACAGGTGGCTAACAGCAGCCCCGACTTGGGCACGTGTTGCGCGCGAATACAATTTTCACACCCATTAAAAAATTTGTATAATTACAGCAGGGAGCTGCTGCTGCTGCTGCTGCTGTCCGAAGTGTAACAAAAAAGCGTAAAACGCGCCTCATTAACGCATCGCGCATACGCCGCGTAGTTCGCTGTTCGCTTTGAAGTGCTTGGACACTCGACACTCCTAACCTGCGGCCGTTTGTTAATTTATGTGGCACAAAGTAAATGAGCTCTTCATGACACTCAAGAGCCGCCACGCGCGCTAAATTATAAATGCATTGAAATTAAAAACAATTACACGAAATTACATTTTGCATAAATATATATATATGTAAATGCATATATACATACATATATTTGTGTGTATGTTGTAAACAAATAAACTGCGCATAATGATGCTAATCCCTTAAGCCAGGCAGTCGGCCAGGCCAACGGCACCGCCCCGCCCCGCCCCGCCCCAATTAGTCGCGTGGGCGTGTTGCCACAAAAAGTGCTATCAATTTGCATTGCGTTCGGCTCATTAGCAGAGATGGACACTTTGGCTGTTTGCGCGCCTAGCTGTGCCACATTAACATTATTTATAGATAAGAAAATACATAAGCGAGGTGTGCTCAAAGAGTACAGCATGTAAATATATATATAACTATACATACATCTACTATATATTCAAGCAAATATATAAATATTCTTTCAGCTTATCTTATTTTTAGCGCTGATTAAAAATTTATCAGCTAAGAAAAATATATTTGAAAAATTATTTATAAATTTTGTTATCTATAAATAAAGTTTTTAATAGATAGCTCTATTAGTATTCGGCGGTATTTGCTATAATGTTGGCCACTTTCGTATAGCAGTCGTGGCCGAGCGGTTAAGGCGTCTGACTAGAAATCAGATTCCCTCTGGGAGCGTAGGTTCGAATCCTACCGACTGCGAAGAGAGCTTTAATATTTTTTAAAATATTTTAAAATATTTTTTATGTACTTTTTAGCTATTTTAATATTTTAAAAATATTTTTTAGCTACTTTAAATTAAATTTTAATTTTTATAATCTTTTTTTTTACTTTTTTTTTTAACTTTTGAATTATCCCAAACTCGCGAGAGCAAAAATTTCGAGTGTCGCATTTGGCATTTGGTAAAATATTGCGGTTTGCCTTTAGTCGACAGCGAGGCATTGTTAAGCTTGAATTACAGCTCAATGCGCGTTAAATATTTATTTAAAAAAAAAAAAATAATAATAATATATTTATCGCGCGAGTGTTTGGCCATAATAATTAAATGTCAACAGTATTAAATGGCATAAGAAAAACGGCAAAGCTGCCATTGACAGCTATATTGTGTTAAAGGGTCGCTGACAGAAAAAGCTTAAAGCTTTTGCCAAAAACTTGTGCGAGTTTCCTGTGACAACAATGCAGACATTCAGCATACAATTGCAACAATCTATATATATGTATGTATATATATATATATATATCCGATCAATTGAGACTGGATTTCCGTGTTCCGCCGTCAACTTTCAACTTATTATACAAATCGCAGACGTCGCTGGAGTAAATTTGCTGCGTCGCTAAGCCGAAAGTCCAACAAGAAAAATCACTTTTCAACCTGGCACGGAGAGGAAGGGAAATTTCCTATTGGAGTCAAGTTGAGCTGGAGATGGAGATTTGCTTTCGTTTTTCAAATGATTTTTCGTTTAATATGCCAAACACAATTTGAGCTGTTTTATTCAAAATGCATAAAGATAAACGTCAATTTGCTGTAGGTATATATATATATATATATATACATAGATATATATCTTGACTTTTTAAGCTGAACTTAAAGTCAGGGCAGGGCAGACAGCAGCTCACGTGTACGGGCATATGGCATTAACATTAACTTCTTGCTAGTGCGAACATAAAAGATGTTGTGGCTAGATTTATGTTGGCAGTTTTACAGTTATTTTAAGCACTACCTAACACACACACACACACACACTCTCACACAGATAGAGGGAAAAAAGAAACAAACAAACGGTTGAACAAGCAAAGTAACAGCTACTTAAGCGCAAAGGAGCTGGCCAAAGTTTTGCAACTATTAAAGTATTAAGTAGATGTGCATCAAGAAGCTGCAACAGCAGCAGCAGCAGCAGCAACACGACACCAACTTTCAGCATTGCTGTAAATGCATTTCTTATACAATAACAGCAACAGCAACAACAGGGCCAACTTTTGTCCATTGGCCAGCTGGCTGCCTGGTTTGCCTGGTTTAGCTCGGCTTATGCGCTATGCTTAACACTTTTTGTTGCTCTAGCCGGAGCGAAAACTGGCTTAGAGTGTATAATAAGTGGTATCTTTATGTGAATAATTGTTGGCCAGCCAGAGTTGCCACCTATGCTGAAAATGCGGGAATATAATGTTGGTCGAGTTGTAGTTCTTAAAAGTTGTTGTACTCTGGTATGAAGGACTTGAGTACTACTACTTATACCACTTCTGCTACTTCTACTAATACTTATACTATTACTTATGTATATTACTACTTCTACCACTGCTTATTCTACTACTTTTACTACTTATATTACTATTTTTACTACTATGTATACTACTACTTATATTCATAATACTACTACTACTTATACTCCTATGTCTACTACTACTTATACTCCTATGTCTACTACTACTTATACTCCTACTTAAACTCCTATGTCTACTAATACTTATACTACTACTTCCACTACTACTTCTACTACTACTTCTACTACTACTTCTACTACTACGTCTATTACTACTTCTATTACCACTTATACTGTGATTTATACTTCTTCTTATATTCATACTTCTACTACTACTTATACTCTTACTTCTACTACTGTTTCCAATACTCCTTATACTCATACTTCTACTACTACTATTTATACTCTTACATATGTATTCTACTTCTACTACTTGTACCACCACCTCTACTCCTACTTCTACTCCTACTTCTATATATTCTATTTATTCTTAACTCCTCCATCTACTCCTAGCTCTTTCCTCACTCCCACTTCTACTTCCACTCATCCCACTCTTAATCATCAATTAATATTTGCTTAAATAAATTATTAAATAGATTTACATCATTCAAGTCTTTTGACATCCCTGAGATATGCAGCATGATCCGAAGGATTAAAAACCAAACTGACATCCCAGACTGTGGGCCAAGCCCTGTTTTTTGTTTGATATATGCGTTCGTCTCAGCTTTAAATCAATGTTGACAAACTTTTATTGGATAAGTTTGTTTAACGACAGGCACAAGAACACAAACGCAAAACGCAGGTAAAAAGTTTAGAGTTCGCTTCGTTTTTTCTTCTTTCACCTTTGCCTTTTGCCTAGCGCACTTTGTTGAAAAATCAAATTGAGCAAAAGTTGAACTTATAGGAAACTTTTGTGCTAACGCGAATAAAAACAAGTTGCATTCGAGATGGGGAGTGCATGACTGCGAGATACCTGTACAGACTAAATAAATACTTAGTTGAATGAAGGGTGGGGCTATAGACAAATCAGTTGAGTGTTGAGCGGGTAAGTCATTCATGATCAGTGTTCATGATCAAGTTACAGTCTCTGCAAAGCGTATACGTCCTATATGCCCTCTTCACTCACTCGCTCACTCAGCATTAAGATAAAGCCATGGGCATGGGCCAGCAAGTTTGCAATTTGATTTGTGCGCCAAGTACGAGCAATTGATTAGCCTGATTCGAGCAGTTCCAGCCACCCACTCACTCACCCACTCACCCACTCATTCACTCGATGGCACTCACTTACTATCTCATTCACACTCAGTCAGGCACTCACTTATGATTGGCTTTTCACCTTATTTTTTGTGCTCTGCTTGGCTCGGGCTCTGCGTATCTTCAGTCGGCAAAGTTTGCTCGCAATTTGTTAGCGCTTTGCGGTGGCAGCGACAACAACTGTTGCACTTGCTGGCCACGTAGCTGTGGGCCGCAGACTCCCAGCTGTTTAATATGCTGTGAAATTGCATTACAGTTTGAGCACAAAAAAGAGTTGGCTTGCGGTTAGGCTTCTCCGCTGCTCAGCTGCTCGACTGCTGCCTGTTGCCATTTGCATGCTCTAGATAAGCGTATTAGCATAGGCAACTGTATACACTTGTTGTGTATGTGTGTGGATGGGTGTGTGGATGGGTGTGTGTCTTATCTGCATTTACCGCTAAGCATCTCTAATTTTGTATAATTAGAAGCTAAGCAGCTGCTATTTCGCAGTTGCAACTAAGCAGTGCGTGAAGCTTTCAGCTTTGAGTGAGCTTTAATGTGCTTTATCTTCTATTTACACAATATTCGTTCTGCTTTTTGCTTTAACTGGCAACATATGCATTCAGCTTTTTGCTTTAAGTGAGCTTTAATGTGCTTTATCTTCAATTTACAACATATTCATAATGCTTATAGCTTGAAGTGAGCTTTAATGTGCTTCGTCTTCAGTTAATAACATAGTTATGAAGCTTTTGACTTGAGGTGAGCTTCTATGAACTATATATTTAATGTGCAGCATATTCAGTATGCGCCTAGCTTTACATAAGCTTTAAGCTTTACCCTTAAATGAGCTTTAATGTGCTTTATCTTTAACTTACAACAAATTCATTAAGCATTTAGCTCAAAGTGCACTTTAAGTGAGCTTTTTCTTAAATTCGCAAAAAAATTCATTAGGCTTTCAGCTTTAAGTGAGCTTTAAGGCAGCTTTAATATGTTTTATCTTTATATAATTTGCTTCACCTTTCACTTACAACACATTCATTAAGCACATTAAAGCTCCTCATATTTAAGTCCAGTTAGCTAAGTTTTCATTTTCATCTAATGTCTTCTGGCCATAATACCCAAAACCCAATCGTTGCCTGGCCACAGGCGTAACGCGTCGCCTGTCGCCTGTCGCTGCTCGTTTGCCGTGGGGCTAACAAAATGAAAGCTTGTATTGCATTTAAAATGCAATAACCGGATTAGATTGTGTTGTTGCCATATCAGCATGTCCTTGCTACTGCTCCACGCCTCACTCCCCCCCCCCTCTGTCTCTCTGTTGTTGTTGTTGTTGCATGTTACTCTGGTATTTATAGAGTTTTAACGCAATCGCAATTTCAGTTGACATTGTTCGCTTTTGGCCATTGTCAGCGCCATTTGCTGCCGGCCCCTGTCGATGGCTGCAGGTATGTCTGCCCGACAGACTCATTCCCCACTTAGTCGATACTCACTGCGCTGTGCTGTGCTGTGCGCAATCTATCGCTGTCTGCCTTATGAAAAATGCATTTGCCGAGCTTTTACACGTTGTGAACTGGCCACGAATAACTTCATTTGCAATTGTCCATGTTAATGTTGGCTTTGTGCACTGCGCCTATGCATGGAGCATGGAGCATGGAGCATGGAGCATATGAATTTTGCTAGCCAACAATGAGTTATGGAGCTGAAGATTTTATGAGAAGGGATTGGGACTGCTAGAGGGCAGTTTATAAAACTTTTTTTTTTATGCTTTTAAAAAGGTCTCCAAATTCTTACAGATTTTTATTCTTAATCAATCAAACTCTCGAGCAGCAAATCTCATAATTTTTTGTTGCTTACATCAATCACAGTTTTGACAGTTGCAGCACCTGCGACGTACCGTGGCGAGGCTCATTCATTGATGGGCAAACAAATTAAGGGGAATGCAAATAAGTCAATTCCCATTTGGAGGATGAGCTGAAATTAATGCGCTACAAAATAAATACGACAAGATAAATGTTTTTCTTTTCCTTTTTGGGTAACAAGATAAAGCGACGCCAGCAGAGCTAATAAAAATACACGGAGTCCTGTGCGCGTCCTGCCAAAGTGTGAGCGTGTGAAGAATGCCTTTGGCTCTGACAGGGTGCGAGTGTGTGTGCGAGTGTGTGTGTGTGTGTGTGGCACACGTTTAGCATTTCAAAAGGCGTATTGTTTATTTTTCTTTCGTTCTCTATCTGCTTTCTCTTCACTTTGCTCTGCATTTTCGCATTCAATGCTATTTATCTGCGTTTTTATACGCATCTTATGTGCCTCGCCCCCTTCTCCCTCCCCCACTCCCCCCACTCGTCGCCAGCCTTTGTAACCCAAGTGAGCTTCAGCTGTAGTTAACTTCTTTGTAGTTTGCGCTTGCTTATTCACATTGTGTGTGTGTGTGTGTGTGTGTGTGTGGGTGTTAAACTCGGCTAGCTGGAAATTGTCACGTACGGCGACAACCTTTGCCACTTAAAGTTTTAAGTTCTGCGGCGGTGTAAAAATATGTTTTAATTCCATAATCAGCTTCGGCTGCGAAATCAATTCCCCATTGTTCTCGACCGAGAGTCCAAAAAATCATAGCATACTTTGCAGCGCGACAAATGCTGGTCACGTACGAGCCCAAGCTAGGCGGAGGTAGTGGGAGTGGGAGGCCGACTAAGTTACGCTGGGGCAGCTGTCGCAGCGGCAGTCGCTGTTTGGGTGCACTTAGCATTGCTCGTTTTAAGAATTATGAATGCCACGTGACTTTTGCTGGCCAAATAATATAAAAGCAGCAACATTTTAGGGGTTGCAAATTGCAGCTGAACCGAAACATTCGAATTTGATCAACAGCGAAAGCAAACGGAGAAATGGAAATGAAATTAAGGAGAAATTGTTGAACTTTAGCTAAGTTTAGAGAGAGAGCTATGGGAGCTGGAAGTGGAAAAAGAGGAATGGAGAACTGCTAGGGTAAGCTTCTCTGGCTCTTCATCTTGAAGGAGAGCTATGAGAGAGTGCCAGAAATGGAATAATAATACTGGAGTACTATTAGGGTAATCCTATATAGCAAAACTCAAGTTCACTTAAGCCAAAACTTCGTGCTCTGCAATCACAGAAATTCTTTTGTATATCGCTTAAAGCCTTTGTTCGCTTGCAGTTGGGCTTAATTTATATGGACAGCAGCTCGACCCGACCGGTCAAAGGTGTCGCACATAAACCATTCAATCTGACATCGCACAACTGTGCACAGAGGACAAAGGGAGAGGCCGAGAGAGAGAGGGAGACAGCTGGAGGGTATGACAATGCGGCTCCATGTTGACCGCAGCCAAAACTTTCGATTTCAGTTCGTTAACGTGCAAAGTGAACACGTTTCTCCACAATGCACGGAGTTATATTTGGGGTTTTCTTTTTTTTTTTTTGCTGGATAACCCACGGCTGCAATTTGCCAGGTTTCTCTGTTTTCTTTTTTGTACATTTGTCGAGTGGTTTCATCCATGTTCCCATATTCATTTGGCAGAGGGCTGCGAATTGCGAACACGAAACATGCGAGCGAGTGCAGAAAACCAATTTGTAATAAAGACTACGAATGAGCAGGACATAAAAGTGGACATGGCCATGTCGGAGTATATGGAGAGCGAAAGATGTTGACACATCACGCAGCAGCACGGAGTCTGAGTCTGAGTCGGAGTCTGAGTCTGAGTCTGGAGCTGTTACTGTGGCATTTGAATGTTTTCAATTAACTTTATGTAGATAAATAGCCAACAACTGGCATTGATGCCCTCGGGCGCTTTAAAAAGCAGCGTGAATGAGTGTGGCCGAGTCGTCGTAGGGCAGGAATAAAATGAAACATTGCATAACAGTAAATTACGCGCAGCGGAAATTGCATTATCAGCGTCAAAAGGCGCCAAGGACTATGGCCATCCAGTCAGCCCAGGACTATCAAGGACCAAGCTGGAGCTCTCTCCGGCTTTGGCCCTGCAGCGCTTTGGCACTTCCTGCGCGTCGAGACAATGACAACGCGCAGAATGAGTTGTGATAGTAAACTTTTTGCGACGCGCATAATTACAGCTAAAAGAAAGGCAACCACCCGCCCCCCACCCCCTCTCTCTCTCTCTGCTGCAGCCAAGACTGATGAGCAGTTTATGACTTGACGCTTTTGCACTGCATTTAATATATATATATATATATATATATATATATATATATCTTTCGTTGCACATTTGTAAATAACAGTTAATAACAAAGTGGATTACTCTTGGCAGCAGTGCAGCAGTTGGATGAAATTTTAATGAATTGTTAAAGCCAAGTTAACATTAGAGCACACATGTGCACGCCCGCCTCCAGCGCACCCTTAACTTTCGTTTCCAATAAAGTTGAGTGCCAGCTCAGGCGCCTTCCCTCTGCCCCCTCCGATGCCATACACAAATGGAAATTTTACGCAGCCGTGAAGAGGAAGAGGAAAAGTGCCCTTTAAAATCACTTTATTATGCATGCGTGCCAATGGCTGTGCGGACACATTTGTTACCATACGATAATTTATAAGAAACGGGCGCTCTCTCATCGAACCGGCGACATTTCACATTCCCGGAACGGCGCTGTCTTCGAGCGATAAAATGGACCGAGCGACACGCGCTTTAATCATGAAAATTCATATTGAGTGCCGGGCCACATGCTCGATAACGATAGCTACTTAGAAAGAGAGAGAAAGAGAGAGAGAGAGAGAGAGAGAGAGAGAGAGAGAGAGAGAGGGAGAGAGAGAGCTGCAGTTAGTACCTTATAGGTACATATATGAATTCAAATTTCAAGAAATTTGTTAGCGATGTATCTATGCCTGTCTGAGTGTGGGTGGCCAACAAGTGCAGAGCTTGCCACATGCCACACGCCCCGTCACACGCCCCGCCCACTGACTGTCGCAGCCTTGTCGCCGCACACACAAAACAGCTGCACAATTTCCGTTAAAAACTTTGCGCTCAAACTTTTTGTGTGCGACTTTTGGCAGTGGCAGAAGACAAAGCAGGCGCACGAGAGCAGCCAGCAGCTGAATGCTCTAACAAAGGCAGGCCTGAAAGCATTTAATTGATAAATATGAACTTATTATAAGAGTTTGTTATTAAATGGCAGACCTTAGCTGGAAGAGCGAGTGTAGCTATATAGAAGTTGGAGCTACAGCTGATAAAAGAGAGTGGGATAAATTGAAAATATAATTGCATTCATAGACAACTATATCCCATATATGTGTGCCTACAAAGGAGTGAGGGTGAGAAAAGAAAGATCTAAGAAATGTATTTAGCCAAGATCTTTGGCAGGCTATTTGCCCTGAAGGGTTACTATTATCAAATATATATGTTTTTATTTATATTATATTATATTTGATGACATTAATTAAACATAAGACAACCTAAAGTACTATTTTCTTTCTTTTAGTATAGCATTATCTTTTTTCATATTTCTTCTCCTTGATCGCCACATCCCATAGGAATCTAGTTGGACTCTCAGGCAGGCAGTCTAAGTTATAGTCAGTTGGCTGTTTCCGCCGCATGCACTTCAATTGCGACGACATTTACATGCCTGAGTCATTGGCCAAGAGACCGCACTCTGCCTCACTCCCAGCCCTCACTCTCCCTCTCTCTCTCTCTCTCTGTCTTACAGCTGCTTTGACTCTAATAGATTTTAATCAGCCGCAGGATATGCGCCTGGACGCTGCCAAGGACAGCGACAACATGCTGTTTTTTCGAGGCCAGCGACAGCAGCAGCTGCTGATGATGAAAATCGCCCACAGCGCAAGGCTTTAATTAAGCGATTTGTATAAAGCCAGCTATATATATCCTTATATATACATATATCTCATATATATATATATATCTAAATTTGAAATGCCCATTAAATTTGTGGCTCGTTTGGCGACACCTCGGGGGGAGGGCAGCTTCACACGCCTAATGAGCCACTCACCGCTCGCAAAAAGCTGTTGCATTACGTTTTCAGCACTTTGACACGTTTGCCACGTAAGTAGACGCTGGGCTGCTGGGCGCAAGCGTATTTCTTTTTATTTACGTAATTGGCTGAGTGCCTCGGGCGTTTGGCGCTTTGCCTCAGTTTATGGCCAGCAAATGTATAAATATATATATATGTATATATATTTAATGGCCTTATCGCTTGATATCCTTAACCGCATCCGCATCCGCATCCGCATCCGCTACCGTTTCTGGCGATAAAATGACCCGCATTACGCGCCCTCCGCCAGCGAATCAAGTGTGAAATATCAGCTCCTGGACAGCTGGGCCAATAAAAGTGTCAAATGGAAATGCGTATAATGAGCATCAGAGTTCAGAGTTCAGAGCAGCGCAGCAAGGACATCATCGTCCTCCAGTGCTCCGCTCTGCCAACCAATTGAATGTCAATGTCGCATCCGTTGCGCTTGACTTCTGACCGCGTCGTTAAAGTGCTTTAAAATGCAAAGTGCCATTATTTGTGTGCATCGTTAAATTTCATTTAAAGCAGCCAGCGTCGGCGACAATTTCGCCTTTCCTCTCCTCTCCTCTCCTCCCTCTTTCCCCACAAACTTTCGTTTATCTTGTCATCGTCATCTTTATTGGCTGCTGCTGCTGCTGCTGCTGTTATCCTGCGGGCGTGTCGTGTCCATAATTTCGCATGTAATTCGATAGGCCACAGATACTGGCCTCAGATACATAGCGCTATCTGTAATGTCGCATCTTAAGTCTAAGACAATTCGGGAAATAAAGCTGTTAAGCTGGTAGCTGGCCAAATAAAACTAAATTAAATACAATCGCCAGCAAAGAGAAAACGAATCAGAAGAGCCACATGGCACCAGTCGGGAGTATTCGACTAGCAGATACCCAAACACAGAGATATGTGGAAGATAAACCGAGCTCCAGACGGGCAGATGGGCAACTGAACAGACAAGAAGGTTTGGAGGTCAGACAGCAATCAAAAAATTTTTTTTAATCTTAAAAAATTATAAATTAAAAATTACAAAAAAAATTTGTGAAAACTCTTAAAAATGATTATATTCATTCAAACTTGAATTTCGGACTGAGTCACTTTCTCCTCCAGCTTTACGCGAAGTGGAATCGCCAAGACAAAAGAAAGACCCTAAAAAAGAAGAGTGTGAAACGTAATCAGGCAAGTACTTTGGCAATAAGACTTACGGAAGTGACGACGCATAGCTGATATGCAAAGATCAGTTCGACGTAGGTTTTTTCAAATTGTTCCAGCGATTTCCACAATACTATTTTGCCAGAGAAATAGAGCAACATTGCGACTATGAACTGCAATAAACAATGTTGGGGTAGAAAAGGCGGAAAAAAATACGTGCGACTCACCCGCTCCAGCTGTAAGATGTGTTTGTGATAAGCTCCATTGAAACCGATGACAGCCGGTATATTCACTATGGTATTCATTACCAATGAAATGATTAAAGCTGTCCTAATATCCTGCTGGCCTTCGTAGAGGGCTACGATGGCAACGCTTGTGTCTAAGGCATTGCAGATCTAACCAGCAAGAGGTTAGCTTTATATAGATACGACATATATACTTCCATTAGAACTTACTGTAAAAGCGATAATTACGAACAAAGTTGTATATCTGAGTGCTCCAAATTGAAAGAAACACATGATTGTATATATTTTTATTTTTATTCAAAATGTAAAAGAAAAATTTTTAGATTTCTGCCTCTGCAGCAAAGCAAAATTGAAACAGGCTACTTTGATTTGTAGTTAGGAAATAAACTAAAAGAGAAGCTTTGAAAGCTCACTGAAAGCACAAGGCTTGTGAGCTCTTACCACACATATGAATAGGTATAATTTCAAAAGCACATTAAAGCTCTTATTAAGTGAAAAGCTCCATTAAGATCAAACTCAGCTAATTTTTATAGTAAGTTGTAGTCAATCACATTTTATTTTCAGTCGTTTTACGTGAACTCTGCCATATCGTCTAATTTGAGGTAAAGTGAAAATACAAAAACAAAACTTAAAGCCTGAAAATAATAGAAATAATCTCTTTATACAGCCTCAAGTCAGTGCTTTGGCAGCTTTGAGTACTAACCGAAAGGGCTGTTTCCAAGTGATACCCAGGGTTCACGAAGGTCGAATAGAATTTGGTTTCGGAGCCAGCAACCTGATCCGCAACTAGTATCTTGCTTATGAAAAAGGCAATCAGTGTAAAAGTATACTAGCGAGGATGGGGGAAGTTTTAATCAGGCAGTGAAGCACCTTAAGCGAAGCGAACTTACAATCTTCAGGGGCCACTTCTCGTGGAAAATGCCACCATAAATGCCCAGGCAAGTTGTCAGAAATAGAATACTGTCCAGGAATATAGACACGATCAGTAAGCTCCTTGCAGGACTGTCGAAATTCCCTACAAGTTGAATGCCGTAGAAAATATTACAAGAGCTACATATCTGAAAAGAAATTGAAATTTATACTCTTTCGATGCGAATCTGAACCGCACTGAATCGCAACTTACCAAAACTATTAGAGACAACACGATCGTATTGATCTTCAGCACGTGGAGCCCTAGGAAGCACATGTTTTCTGAACTTATTTACAAATATGAATGTTTATAGAAAATGATTCAAAAGTCTCAGCCTTTCTCGATCTTATAGACCAGCGCAGCGATCAATGATATCAAGACAACCTATACACACGTATAGAAATATAAAGTAGTATGATCTCTTCGCCTTTCTTCGATTCACTCACAGTACATATGGTGGACAAACTAAAGAATATTGTGATCAATAGCGTTTTCAAATTCTCATCTTCAATTATTATCCAAATCAAGAACTTAAGCGCGAGGAATGTCATCAAACAGGCTCCCAACTAAAATGTTTGTAAAATATATATAAAATATATATAAGAGATTGAGCTTTAAGCTGAGGCTGCAGCTGAAGCCAAGGTGCTTAATGAAGCTTTAAAGTTGCTCTAAAAAGCTTTCACATATACAACAATCTTTTACAATATTTTAACTATTTTTATTTGAATATCAAACTTAATTTTAAGCGAGCTTTAAGCTTACTCAAAGTACTCTAAGATAGAACAAACTGCAAGCTTATACAGCATTAGTTTGATCATGCTTGAGCTTAAAGCTCTTCATTAACATATAGTTTTTTGTTCGTATACAGTTTTCAACATAAACATAAACTTATTCTTGGATGAGCTTTAAGCTCATTAAATTGTATTCGTTTTATAAAGTTTAAATCGAGTTCGAAATCTTTTGTTAACTTAACTATGAACGGACTGAGTCTCTTTGCGCCAATAAAAGTAAAAAGTCCAACGAGTGCGACTACGATCGTGCCCAGAGCTATGACAATGCCTGAGACTGTGTAAAATACATTGACCGCATTCTGTTTCTTGACGCATATAAGCGTTGAGCTCATCTCGGCGATACCCAATAGCTGCATGTATATAGAAGAGTGGGTAATCGAGGCATGAACTGCGGCACACGAGCTTACCACAAAGATGCACAGAAAGACTGCAATACAGATTTTAAGACACCGTATCGCGGGATCATGGCACATTGCAGACTCCGAATATATATGTAAATAAGGTAAAAGAAAAGAAGAAATTTTGTTAGTCAAGAAAAAACAAAAAAATAAACAAAAAGAACTGTAAACATAAATGACAAGTATTTCGAGTGAGACATCGTTACTTACAACAGCCAGCCCACAATATGTTCAACCAGGCACATGTGCAACAGCAACAACAACAACAATGGGCACATTGTTGACAATTTCCAGTTGAACGCACAAAGCAAAAGGAGAAGACAGTATCGAGTGCTTGGAAACAACCCCTACAGGGCATGCGGATAGAGCCCTAGTCAGTGGCTGTCCTTGCCAGTTTGCCTGTCCTTGTTGGCCGTCCCTTTGCTTTGGCTGCTAAAATAATCGCCACAATAATCTGTCAACGACAGCTGTTGATGTCATAAAAACCTTTTGAAGATGTAAAGATGTTGTCACACACACACCCACAGAGAGAGAGAGAGAGAGAGGGGGGAGCAACAACAACAAAAGCTAATGATAATTTGCCACAGTTTACACTGAAAGCAGCCACAGCAACAGGAGCTGCCAGAACAGGGCCCCAACCAGCCGCAGCTAATGGCTGGCGATAAAATCATTGATGAAGCCAAAAAGCTAATTGAATGTTAATCGCTTGACATTGACATTGCATAGCAGCTGAAAAGGTGGGCCTTCAATTTGCATAGACTAATGATAAATCAACGTGCTTTAAGGCTCGCCGTTGCTCATTTATTTATTTATGCCACAACAAGACGCAAATCAAATGCAAACAGTCTTTAAATTAAAAATTAAATTTTAATCTACAGTCGAGGAGGGCCAGCCGTGCCGCGGGCCAGCAATGATCCGTATCAGTGGAACCAAGAGGGCAGGGGTTGGTTTCTTAGCAAAAACCAAACTCACATTTTTTGGCTTGCCCTTTGTCTGCGACTATGACATATCGCGATGGTGAATTGTCTGAGCTGAGCTGAGCTGGGCCGCCCATTTCTTTTCTACTTCTGCCTGAGTTCCTCTTCCATTTGCATTTGAACATACTCCAAATTTGTTCCAGAAGGAAAATTCTATACATACGGATATGGAAGAAAATTTGATATAAATACAATTTGGCTAGGCTTAAATTTATTATAAATATTGAAATAAATAAATAATAATAAATAAATAAATAAATAATTTAATATGTGTTATTGTATTAAAAAATATATTTAAATATTTATAATAATAATATAATATATAATAAATATAATATTTAATTTAATATAATTTTTTAATCATAATATTTAATATGAGGTATATTTTCTTACATATATTTATATTATAAATCATATAAATTTAATTTTAAAAATATATTTTACTACAATAAAAACTATTATTAATAATAATTAAAATTTAAAAATAATCGCCAGCAATTATTTAAAAAAAAGTATAAATCTATTTTAAAAATATATTTTATAGAATTATTAAAAATTAAAAATACCAAAATTAAAAAATACAAATTTTAAAAATTTAAAATTACCAAATAAATTATAATTGATATTCTATAATTAATATAGAATTTAAAAAATTAAAAAATACCAAAATTAAGTAATAGAAATTGTAAAAAAATTAAAAAATACCAAATAAATTATAATTGACCACACACATTTGCGTTTAGTTTGCCATAGTTCGGTCATAGTCATATCTCACAGCTCGCATACATTTCGAGCAGCTATTAATAAAAACAAAATTCGGGCCGTTTACTGTTGGCCAACAACATGATGAACAGCAAAAACAGCAGCTCGGCCGCAGTGGAATTATGGCAATGGTCTGGCGTGCACAGCTAACACAGTGGACATTTGCTGTTGCACAAAGTTTTGAATTGGACACTCGAAAGTGGAGCGTCTGGCCGTGACGTGGACAACAACATAAAATGCAGTCAGAGCTGTCTGGCTGGCTGAGCTTAGGAGGCATTTTGGGGTTCGGCCCTTTTCAGGTTTTGTGTGCCATGCATCCGATACAAATAGCACAGATGGCATTGGCCAAATAGCCACACAGATGCATCAATTGTCTAATTGTTTGCCGAGACAGAGTCGTCATAATGTCCATCAAATTACGGCCCAGGAGTTGACTTGGCTTGAGCTGAGTTGAGCCGAGGTCACACATACAATGTGTGGGTGGCTGGCTGTCTGGCTGGCTGGCTGTCTGGCTGCCTCTCTGCTGTGGGGGATGCCCGTGGGATAGGTAAATTTGATTTATGACTTATTATGCGTCTTATGTCCTTTCATAATTTAATTATAGCAGGACATAGCTGCACAGACGCCAGACAACAGGCGGGGAATGCGACTGCGACTGCGACTGAGTGTGAGAAATGCACTTTTTATCAAGACCACCTCTCTCTCCCTCTGTGTGTGTGTCGTATAAACACAATAAAGCATAATGCTCTGTTATTTAAATGATGAAAATTCGCTTACGCAAATTGGATTGCAACAATTGTTTGTGCTCAGCTGCATGCGCAAGCAGTTTGTGCAAAAACCAAGCCCAAGCCCAAGCCAAGCCCAAGCACAAGCACAAGCAAGAGCCAAGATGCAAATGTAATTAAACTGCACTTAGGGCAGCCCTCTTTCCACTCTCTATCTGTTGGTATGCCAAATGAAATTGAAATAAATTATTGACTAATTGTCAAGGCAGACAGGCAGACAGTTAGGCACCCGGACAGGCAGGAGTATGCCTTCAGCTGGCCCACTCGGCGTATGCGCAATCACAACTGCAGCTAATTTCGCAGCAAGAAAAACGTGTTTGAGCCTCGCCCTTTCGCCCACTTTTTCTGGCCCATCTTCATTTAATTTGATTGTTTATGTGCGCATTGGCCAGGGAATTGCCAGAAATCAATGTCATCTCGGCCGGCCTGTGGTCTGAGCCTGACGTTTGCTCCAAATCCAAAATAAAGTGTTTTACAATCACTTTTTAATCAGCTTTCAATTAGATGATTGGACAGACACGCCTGTCGAATGCCAATTGCCGGAGTACGGGCCAGTTATGAGTGTCATCCGCACACCTGAGAGAGCATGACGAAGCTCTTTTTATAAATTAGCTGCGGCCCAGTGTTGAGCGCTTTGCCAAAGTGTCTCTGTGTTGAGATGTTGGAATTTGCATTCGTTTCAATTGAATTTTTTACTGTATTTAAAATATTAAAATATGGAAACATGAACTGAAATCAAGCATATCTTGCTTTGAAAATTATTTAAATAAATATTACATCAAATGTTTGAGCAGGGAGACTTAGCTGGGGCCTCAACAATTTGCATATGAAAAATATATTTTTAATATTAAACAAGTAAGAAAACTCAAGTCGGCGGTCCCGACTAGGAGATACCCTAAACCCCGCGCTATCTGCGTTAAAATACTGCATAATTAGCATTTTGTATAAACGCACAGAAAACTAAATTCAATTCATTTCAATTGTTTAGCTAATAGCGAAATGGTTCGATTGAATAGCGCCATCCAAGTTTCGAACCAACTGAGCAGCTGATAATTCGCAAATCATAGCGCCATCTATTGGAAATATGTACACTAAAACTTGCGGGTTTTAGAACTTGCTAAATGCACGCAGCTCAATGTGTATGTGGGTATGTGTGCACATGTATAGGAAAACAGTTTGCTTTGTTTTGCTGGTCACGTGTTTGGCCGATTGGCCAAACGTTTTGTTTAATAACTTCTGCGCGAATTAATGGATTTGAATGAAATTTTCAGCTTATGTTCAACATATTTTATTACATTTTTTCCAATTTTTAAAAATGTAAACCCATTCATTTACTGGCTTTGAGTGCAACTAACCTCAATTTAAATATTTGGGGAAATTTGGAGCCGGTATCCAAAATTTAACAAAAATCAAAATTAGAAAAAATAAATATAAAACTTACAAAAAAATTTGGGGACTCTAGCTATAAAGACGTGGGAGATATAATTTTATAACTAACATTCGATATTGTTTTTAATCGATAACAATAAAATTAAAATAGTTATCGACTTTTTTTAACAAACTCGATCTTTTCGTGCTATTCACGGACCTACATAAAAAATTTCAAGTCTCTAGCTCTTATAGGTTCTGAGAACGACGCGTTCATACATACGGACAGACAGACGGACAGACGGACAGACGGACAGACGGACAGACGGACAGACGGACAGACGGACAGACGGACATGGCTATATCAACTCGGCTTGTCATCCTGATCAAGAATATATATACTTTATGGGGTCTGCCACGCCTCCTTCTGCCTGTTACATACATACGCCCTCCAACAAAAACATTATACCCTGATTTTCCCATTTTCAATGGGTTCAGGGTATAAAAATTGTAAAAATTAAAAACATTTATTTTTAGAACTAAAAATGTTGTAAAAAATTAAAACAATAATTTTCTTTTAAAAAAATATAAATTTATGCAGAAAAGTATATTTTTAAAATATTTTTAAACAAAAAAAATTTTTTTGTTAGAAACATTTTAATTCAAAAATATGTTTCATTTCTTAGATTTTTTTAGACCTAAAAATAAATACAATTAATTTTTAAGTTTTTTGTCAAAACTATAAATATATTTTATTATATCTTAATATATTATTGAAGAAAAATATATATTTCTATTCAGCCAAATATATATTTCAATTTAAAAAAATATATTTTTAATTCAAATAAATAGGTTTTTGTATCTTGAAGTAAATATTTTTCATTATTAAAATTTTTGTTTATATCTAAAAATATATTTTTTATATGCCAACCTATTTTCAATATATATTTTTCTATATTCCTAATTATTATCTTTAACAAAACCTTAAAGAGAACTAGCTAAGAAGCTTCAACAAAATAATTATCTATTATATATCTTCTGTTTACAATATCTTTGAGTCTCTCTTGAGCTTCACTTGGCATAGCTATGTACTTCCTTTTCAATATATAGTAAATATATAATAAAAATCCATTGCAGCCTTGTCTTGCTCTCTAGTGCTCTAACAGCTTCAATATCACACGGCCCTAGAGCATTAACCCCTATTATATAAAGGCATGTCCGCCTTTGTGATATATTTAACTGCTGAGTGACCCAGAAAGCAAAAACGTAACTCTGATTGCTGTTATATGAGCAGCAAGAGTCGATAATTAACAGACAACTGTGGCAAGTGCAAAAGGCGGGTCGCAATTGTCTCTGTGGCCGTTGTTTGTTTGGCTAAATTGAATGGCAATGAGACGGATTTCGATTTCGATTCGATTCGATGTTCATTTCATGGATCAAGCGGGCACCTTAAGTGCTGCAAGGTGTGCAAAAATCAATGTTAAATCCAATTAATGGCATATCATAATTATGAGGCGCAGACACGCCCCCGCCACGCGAGCTGAGCAACAAGCGGCTTAGCGGCCCAGCGAAGGCCGAGATGACGTCGCAGAAACCGGCTGCCAGCCTCTGATTCAAGCTCCAAATCGAGCTCCAATTGTTTTCGGCTGCTCTGATATAATTCATCGAACAATTGCTCGTTTGGCTTCACTTTGCTTAGCCCCGCCGACGATTTGTGGCCCAACCTCGACACGGAAGCTTTGCCAAGGTTTAACGATATATGATTTTATTTATTATTATTCAAATAGTCAACATTAACAAGAAGTCTCAGCAGTGGGTGCTAGTTGGTGTCTAGAAGCCCCAGTGGGTGCCGAAGCCGTCGAAGCTCATGTGGGAGACGCTCTCGGCGGGCGAGTAGTGCACGGTCTGGGAGCTGCCGTAGCTGGAGACGCCCAGGGCAGGTGCGTTGTGGGTGTAGGTGGTGGCAGCTGGGCCATGGTTCACGTTGGTGGTGGCCAGTGGTGCGGCATAGGCGACAGCTGGTGCGGCATAGCTCTTGGTGATCACGGGCGCGGAGTAGACAGTCTTGGCCAGAACGGGAGCTGGAGCGGCATAGGAGACAGTCTTGTGCAGCACGGGAGCAGGTGCGGAGTAGGTCACGGCGGGAGCAGCATAGGACACGGTCTTGGCCACCACAGGAGCTGGAGCAGCGTAGACAGTCTTAGCCAAAACTGGAGCAGGTGCGGAGTAGGTCACGGCGGGAGCAGCATAGGACACGGTCTTGGCCACAACTGGAGCTGGAGCGGCATAGGATACAGTCTTGTGCACCACAGGCGTGGCCTGAGTGTACAGTGGAGCTGCATAGGTGGTCTTGGCGATAGCCGGAGTGTACACGTTGTTCTGGACACGAGTGTCTGTCTTGCGCACGCTGGAGTAGGGCGTATCGATGGCCTTCGAGTAGCTGGAGACGGTGCCGTCGAAGGAGCGCACCACATTGTGCTGGGTGGAGGCGACGGCATCCACGGCAGGATTGGCCACGGCGACATGGCTGGCCAGCAGACCAGCGTTGGCGTAGGCCACCAAAGCGCACAGGGCGATGACGTAACGGAAGGCCATTGTGAGTGGAGTGGAAGTAACTGTTGCTGGCTGGCTGACTGCGGGCTGCGACTGTTGCTGATTTGGCCAAAATGCGGCGGCTTTTATACGCAGCGGACGCGTGCCAAACTGGCGAATGTTTGGTAATTGAGCCGGCCCACAATGAGAGATGCGAAACTGTTGTGTGGCCGAGCCGGATTGTCTGCGAGTCTGTCTGTCTCTCAGTCTGTCTCTCGCTGTCCGTTAAGTATTTGGCAATTATTTGAAAGCCAATTTGTGACCATAAATTAAACGTCGTAATTACGCTTACGGACGCAGCGGCACACGTGTAAGATTAATAACAATTTGCCAAAAAAAATGTAGAGTACATAAAGCTGAAGAAGTGGGGCGTGGCAGTCATCCCAAGTTGGCAACACAATTCAATTTGGGGGACAGCCGGCAACTTTGGTAATTTCAATAAATATTCATCATGCGCCCCGTGCGACGGGCAAAAACTTGCGCGAAAGAACAAAAATCATAAACAACGAAAAGAATGAATGAAAAAAAAAAAGAAAGAAACAGAAAACAAAAACAAAACATCCCCAACAGAAAAAGTTGACACAAGCTGAAGAGTCCTTGACTGTGGGCGGTGGGTGGTTTGGCATATTTGCTGCTTGAGTTGAACTCAATTTAATGGAAAAATACGCGCGAACGCAATAAAAGTTTTTTTTTTTTTTGTTCTCTGGAAAATTTATGAGCTGCTGATAGTATTCAAAATAATTCACTTTTCGAACTGCGACTTCGACTACGACTCCGACTCCGTCTGCTTCTCCTTCTCCCCGTCCCTCTCCGGCTCGAACTCCGCTTTTTGGCCCGTCATTTGCCGACCCATTGAACCAGTTTGCTGTGCTTTCTTGGGGCGGCGGCTTAGGCCTAAGTCGCGAATGCTAAGGCCGTTGCGACCGTGAAATTTTTGGCCAACACACTTTTGGCCAAGTTATGTTTGCGGCTATTTAAGCTGCGGCGCTGCTCCAGTTAGGCATCAGTAACAGCTCCAGTTGCACTCAATCAACAACCTACCCAGCAGCAGCAGTCATGGCCTTCCAGTACGTCCTCCTCTCCATCTGCGCTGTGCTCGGCGCGGCCAATGCTGGCCTCCTGGCGCCGGCCAGCTATGTGGCCGCTGCGCCCGTGCTGACCAAAGTGGCTCAGCCGCATTACGACGCCGTCGGCACCACCCAGCAGAATGTGGTGCGCTCGTTCGGCGGCACCGTCTCCACCTACTCGAAGAACGTGGTCACGCCCTACTCCAGCTTCAGCAAGGTGGACTCACGCACCACCAACAACGTCTACACGCCCAAGACTCTCTACAGCGCACCCGCCGCCGTCGTCACAAAGTCCGTCTATGCCGCCGCTCCTGCTCCAGCCATCACCTATGCCGCTCCAGCTCCAGTGCTGGCCAAGACCGTCTCCTATGCTGCTCCCGCTGTGACCTACTCAGCACCTGCTCCCGTGCTGCACAAGACTGTCTCCTATGCCGCTCCAGCTCCCGTCCTGGCCAAGACTGTCTACTCGGCGCCCGTGCTGGCCAAGACCTATGCCGCTCCAGCTGTCTCCTATGCCGCTCCGCTCGCCGCTCCCGCTGCCTACGTGAAGTACTCGCCCGCCATTGGCGTCGCTCACGTCAGCTTCGATGGCTTCGGCTCCCACTGGGGCTACTAGGTTGAGCCCGCGCGCTCGACTCTTGTTGAAAACTCTTGTTGATCACACGAATTAAAATTTAGTTGCAAAAAAAAACGACTTTTGGCAATTGTTTTTATTTATTTTTTTACGCATTTTAACTGCTTATTTGTTAGCTCCACTTTTAACTGTTTGGCATAGTTAATTGTATGCATTGCAAGCAGCGCGGACAGTTGGCCACATTATGTCGCGACATTTAGTTGCCAACACTTCAGCAAGACGTTGGCAAAGCTTGTTGAGTTGCTTGATAAGCAGCTCTACTTTGGGCTGATATAGATATATACTTAATATATAATGTAAAGTTACATCTATTTAGAGATCTAGTATTGTATCTCAACTCGTTTCTCTGGCTCGCTCTTCTTTAGCCTTTTTTATCTCCTTCTCTCTCCCTACTATCTATCTCTCTTTCTCCGATACTATCTCACTCTACCGCTTTTCTCTCTTTCTCACTCTTTCTGTCTCTATCTTTCAGTATTTCTCCCTCCCCCTCTCTCTCTCTCTCTTTCCATTTCTCTTTCTCATTCTCTTCCTTATTCTCTTCCTTTCCCTCCTTTCTTACTCTGTCTCTATTCTCTCTCTATCTCTCTCTATCTCTCTCTATCTCTCTCTATCTCCCTCTATCTCCCTCTATCTCTCTCTTTCGCTTTTTCTCCCTTTCTCTATTTCCATCACTCTCTTCTCTCTCAACCTTTCTCTCCATATCTCTATCATACTCCGCATTTTCTCTTTCTTTCCCTCTCCTTTCTCTCACTCTCTCTATTCTCCCTCTACATCGCTCTCTCTTCTTTAGCTTTTTCTCCCTTTCTCTATCTCTATCACTCAATCTCTATCTATTTCTCGCTCTCTCTCTTTCTCTCTATTGATCCCCATCTCCCTCTCTCTCCTTGCATCACCCCTTTACTACCCCTCCCACCCCATACTTCACCTCTTCTCCCTCCCTAAAACACTGCCCTTCACATTACTCCAGCATTTAATGGGGCGTATGTGTGCCATAATTTTATGCCTCACGCCCACGCTCATCCGCCCACTCGCCTCCACACACACACACACACACACACACACACATTCATATTTATCTTCATTCTTTTTTCACAGGGTCGCAAAATATTTAGTGCAAAACTTTCTGTTTGTCTTTGCGCTGGCCGAGGTGCGGGTGGCCGCGGGAGGGCGCACAAAAAATTGTTGGCCAAAGTTTAATGAGCCACATGACCCCTTTTGGTTTTTCAGTTAGCCCCCAGTTCAGCTGGCATAAACTTTGCGCTGGGACCCATCGGCAGCTCGGCAGCTTGACCGAAAGTGTTGTTATTGTTATTGTTATGGTTATGGAGGTCTGTGGCGGAAAACTTTTGCCGTTGCCAAAAAAAAACAAAAAACAGAAAATAAAATAAAATAAAAATAGTATTAACTGCTTGGGCCGCAGCAAACTATTTAGCCATAAAGTTGGACGTTCTGCTGGGCATATTTTATGCATTTCGAGGGACATGAAAATTGTTTTTCATTTAATGCTGACGACAATAAAATGTATGTATGTGCTGAAGTATGCCAGGACTCTCGAGCACACTCCGATTGTCCTTGAATTTGCGCTCAGTCGTCGAATGGCTGCATTTCTCGCTTTTGCATATTGTTTCCGAGCTGTCCAGCTGTCCAGCTGTCGGGCTGTTGTTTGGGTATTTGCAATAGTTTTGCATTCGCCTTTGTTGATTTCTTTATTGGCTCATGCATATGCAGAGTGGACGGACACACTCGGACAGTGGCTGACAAGGATTCAGTCAGCCAGCCAGCCAGACACTCGAGTGTTTATCGTTATTGATTGCAGCTGGTGAAATATGAGAAGCGCAAGTCCCTGCCAATACCAATACCAATCGAGATTCCCATCCAAATCCCAATTTCAATGCCATCCAATTTGTCTTCCGAAGGCAAATTCAATTTGCCTTTAGCAGAAGAAGCGCTCCGCCAGCAGCGTTGCCCAGTTGCGTTTGGGCGCCTCGATGCGCCTCAGATAGAAGTAGAAGCCGCTCATGACGATGATGAGCACTAACTGCAATCGATACACGATAGACACATTAATCGATTCTAACCCAACGCCCTCCCACTCACCAGCAGACCTGGTGTGATTAGCTCCATGTGCATGACGCGTACGCCCACAGCATATCTGTTGAGGCAGCCCGTGGTGTGCAGGGCGCTGTCCGCTCGACTGTCGTTGCTGAAGCAGCTGCGGGGCAGCTCTCCATAGAGGAGCAGATAGTCGTCGGGACCCAGGATGCCACAGCACTTGTACTGCGAAGGAATGAATCCTTTCAAGGCGAGCGCGAAGTTGATGGAGATCGACTCACCGTGCGCTCGTAGTGGCTGATGCTCTCGCCCCGCTGCCACTTCCTGTGGATCTCGTGGACGAGCGGATAGGTGTGCACCATCACCAGGCTGATCAGCAGCTTCATCCAGCCAAACGACAGAGCGAAACTCAAGTACTGCAAGCGGATGTCAGGCTGTAGTCGGCATAAACTTGAGCCATTCCATGACTTACAATGCGCAGCGGCTCCAAGCTCTGGTACATCACTATGCCGAATCCCAAGGTTAAGATGATGAACACTATCAGGCTGCTCAGCAGCATAACAATTTCAAGCTTTATAAATTCACACTCTGGTATATCGCCATAGGAGTGGATTATCATCGAGCAGCGGACGATGTCGTCGACAGCGAAGGTCTTCGAAAGACAAGCGGAAAGTAGCAAATTAAGATCAATCGATGTGCATAGTACAGTTACTAACCCAGCATACGATTATGATGGCCAGTACAATCGAGCGGAAGAATATCAATCTACAGTGACTTTCCCTAGGAAAACTCAAATGAGAGCGCAATGCCTCCAGCGATCTGAGCATAGTGGGTATTTATGTGTATCTTGGTGTGAGCTGAGGGGAGGAAGCAGAGAAAACTTTAATGAAAAGCTTAAGTATAATGTGGAGCAGCAGTCAAAGGTCAAAGGCTAAGTTATTAAGTTCTGCAAAGATCTGACTTGGCATGACTTTCAATACTCAAATGAAGCTAGATCTTGCGAACACTTGGGCAAGCTTATATATTATTATAATATTAATATTGTACTCATAATGAGTATCTATTATATATTTTTTCATATTTCATTCAGTTTGCTTTGCAGCTTATTGCCAGATACGAGGTATCTCTCAGATACGCCTGTAAGCATGACTGCTAGTCTTTCTTTGGTAGTCATTCTATATACATATATTAATATTATCTTATTATACTATTAGATTTTAAGCTATTGCACCTTAGAGCTGAAGGCAAGAGTAGGCATTTGCAGTAGTCTAAGTAGCTACCCCATGGCCTTCCTCAAGCCAAGTTGCTGAAGCTTCAAGTTCAGTTCAAAGATAGAAACCAATACCATTGAGGCTCTTCAGCTCGTTCTTTATCCTAAGTATTAAACATTAGCAGCTTAAACTACGATCTATAGTAGGCAGAGTTCCTGCAGCTCTAGCAACATGCCTTCCTGGGAGCCTTGGTATATACTCAAGCTTCAATGCCATTGCCTGAGCTCTCAACATTTCAAATTGTTAAATTATTGAATTCCATTCTATTCCTGGCCAGACATTTGCTTTAAGCTCTTACCATTTATTTTTTCTAGTATTTTTTGGTATTTTTCCAGTATTTACTTCTGGCCTATCGATCGCTATAGCAACTGCATGATTACAATACGCTTTAAAAACTAAAATAAATAAATTAGATTTACATTTTTGAGCAGTTATTTTTGTGTTTGAAGTTTTTGGCAAATGTGAGTGAATATTTGGGAATAAAAATAAGTAACATATGTAAAGATTGCCGAAAAAAAGGCAAGCTTTGTCAAGCTGCGCCACGTTAAAGCGATTTGTGGAATTTGCATAGATTTGCTGTGGTGTTTGCTTCGCTTCGCTTCGGTTCGGTTCGGTTCGGCTGCATGATGTGAACGTCTCCGGTCTATGGAATTTTTTAATCAAACAGTTGCCATTAATTACTGCAGAATTCTGCCAGCCACATAACAGACATTTTTTCGACGGACTCCAAATGAATGAAAGCCAAAAGATGGCGAGCGGGCCAAGAGCCAAGGCGCGGCCAATACTCCAGCTGCTTCACATGTTTTTGTTGCCTGTGTGTCTGTGTGTGTGTGTGTCTGTGGCAGTAGCAACAAAAAAGATTGCCACGGGCTAAACCGCAACGCAGCCAGAGCTGGGTAGAGAGAGAGGGAGAGAGAGAGAGAGAGAAGAGTCCTGGGCGCTGTTGGCATTCAACACAACTAAAAATCAAATTAGGTGCAAACGAGCAGCCGTCAGCAGCGCTGGCTGCCAGTGGGCGTGGCCCAATGTAATGAATAATTTATAATGCAAAAGCGCTGATATTTTTTGTGTATGTGTATGCTTTGCCCTCGCCTCTTAGCTGGAATTAAAATTTTGCGGCTTCGCTTTCATGCGCCAGTTAAAGATTTTTGTTTTCTGCTCGCAGAACTTCAACTGCAGCTGGAGAAGGACTCGAGTGCGGGCGGGGGCGGGGGCGGGTGTGGGGGGTGGCTGGCTGATAAATGTGCGTGTGCTGGTGTCAAGTGCACGCTCGTGAATTCAATTTGATATACAAACTGATTTATCGATGCTGAGCAGAGTAAAGTAGTCGAGCTCCGCCCACGGAGCAAGCACTGCCACACGCCATTCATAAGTCAGTCAGTCAGTGGGCCAACACAAGCTGCAGCTTCTTGGAGGAGGAGGAGGGGGAGCAGGGGAGGGGCGGGCTGGTGTGTCTGCTCAAGAGACGATAAAAAATTACATACACTTGTAACTGTTGCTGGCTGCAGCCCCTAACAAGGTTAATTTGTTGCGATCGCACAGCGCACTGTCATTTATCTTCGCTGTCAGCGGCAACTCTATGAACCAGCCCAGGCTCTCTAATTTGAATTTAACAAGCTTCGCATCGAGAGCGTGTCCCCAGTTAGTCAGCAAGTAACAGTCAGCCAGGCAGGCAGTCTAGATGGCAGGCAGTCCACAGTGAGAGTCTATCACAGCGCTTTGAAAATTAAAAATTTATTGCCAGACGAGGTGTCAATCATCGCCTCGCAGCGCAATAAAAAGTAATATGTAACGGGAGCACAACGTGATGACGAGAAGTCGAAGCGAAAGCAAGTCGACTAGGGAATGCTCTAAAAATAAGAGAATGGAAGATATGAATATTAATGAGTATATATGAATAGGTATGAATGGGTATCAATAGGTATCAATAGGTATCAATAGGTGTAAATGGGTATGAATAGGTATGAATAGGTATCAATATGTATGAATAGGTATGAATAGGTGTGAATAGGTATCAATAGGTGTGAATATGTATGAATAGGTATGAATAGGTATGAATATGTATGAATAGATATGAATGGTGTATGAATAGGTATGAATAGGTATGAATAGGTATGAATAGATATGAATGGTGTGTTTGGCTTTTGTTTTTGGCAATTATCACAAATTATGATCTATATTTAATATTTTATATAAATTACGTTATTAGGTAATATGAAATATTTAATAATTCATTTAGTATTATGTGTCCATAAGGAAATCATATAGTGGATACTAGAATTCGATTTAAATTTTCGTATTACGTTATTCGTATTACGTTATTCATATTGCGTAACCAATAACGTAATTCCCATTACGACATTACGTACTACAATATTACGTATATTAAACGTTAACTTTTAAACGTTGCTCTCTTGCGCTCTCAGCAAAGCTGACCAATCACAAGGCGCTGCGTGATCAAGCGAGAGCCCATCAGCTCTCATTATGCATAATTTCCCTTTGTATGCACTCATTGCTCTGCTCTCATATGTATTGACCAATCCGAGGCTTTGTTGCTCATAATTTCCCTTTGCTTGCACTTACTGCTCTCCCATCTGTATGTGCATGTGTATGTGTGCTCAGGCTCTGCTGATCGATGGCTGCTCCAATTTTCATATTCCTCAGAGAGCGGAAGTTTAGCTCCAGAGCAAACACAGTCTGCAGGCTAACTCTATGCTTATGTTATTATTATTATAAACCTATGTATTATTCTTATACAGCTTAGTACTTAAAATTATTAACAATAGTTGACGGAATAAATACTTACCACTCACCACCAGGAGAAGAAGAGGAGGACCAGCACACTGCACCACTGAACACCATAAGATCGGCAAACCAACTGAAGCAGCGCTGCGCAGGCTCGCCTTTTTATAGGGACTGGAGATACCCATTCGAGTCCTACACCGAGTTGAACTCAATAGTTGAGTCTTTCTGTGCGTTCGTTTTTACACTCGATCATTGGGTGGCCAATGGGAGGACTCGCTGCTGCTGCAAGCATCTCACAAACTTCTGTTGCTCTCTCAAGCATAGCTGTGTTAGTGCTCTGCAGCACTGTTTCTTGCTGTTGCAGAGGAACTCTTTGCTTATTAACAGAGACTGTTAAACAGACAGAGAGAAGTACAGGCAGCGGCAGAGACTGATAGACAGACAGACATGTGTACATACATGGAATTAGCGTTTGCCTACTATCACTATTATCATTAAAATTATTATACTAAATTTCTTAAGATTATTAACTATAATTATGTCTACCGTCTGCTACATACAGTTTCACAAAAATATTATTGCTGTGAGTTTCACTTGGCAAACTTCAATCAACTTTATCTATGTATCAATTAGACATATTCAAGACTATTCTATAGTCTATATATAAATAATCCATATATATTATCATTAACTTTGAAATTGATATTTATAAATTCAGACCTGATTATCTGCCCTTCACATTTGCCATTTTCCACAAATTTGCCATGAACTTTGCAATGAACATTCATTCTATGGGTCATTCAGCTGCCCGTCCAATCACTTTGACCGCAACAGCACAAAGCAATTCACATATTCGCCATGCCCTCGGTGGAGCCATAAAGAGTCAACAAAAAAAAAAAAAAAGAAGGGAAAACATATCCCGCAGGACTCGGAGGACACTTCATCATCAATTTGTATCCGTGCAATGTTTCAATTTCACTTGTTGGCTGCTCGATTGTCGCTTTGTCGCTTTGGGTTTTCGGGGCGACACTTTTATGGTTTTCAGATTTGTGTTCATGTATCCACCCGATATCATCCATTTTTTATAGACTCTCTCTCACTCTCTCTCTCTCTCTCTCTCTCTCTCTCTCTCTCTCACTCTCTGTCTCTCTCTCTCTGGCTGGCAACTGGCAGTTGGAGTAATGAACGTTGCTCGCTTTCTAATTGGAAAATTCTTAGAGAAATTGAAAAATGTGCATAAAGCTGCCCCAATGGATATGAATGCTGGCCATTCGCTTCATGCACAACATTAGATAATAGTTTTTATTTTTATTCCTCTTTCGGCGGAGCTGAAAATAAAATTTTGTTGCATATTTTGCGGCGTCAAATGGCAGCCACAAAAATGAATGAAATCGTAAACTGCAGACACGCCGGACAGCCAGCCACAGCAGCGCCGGGCTAATAACGTACACTCGAAAACCGGATATGCCGCAGACCCCAGCAGGCCCCCGGCTCCACTTTCATCTAAGCTCAGACAAGCTCTCTCTCTCCCCTCTCCCCTCCCTCTCTCTCTCTGTCTCTGTGTGTGTTTGCATTGGCATTTAAGTGCCAAAACGAGTTTTTAGGGCCAACATAACCTCAATTTCTGTATGTGTGTGTGCGTGTGTGTGTGTTCCCTTTGTTTGTATTTTGCTTGTCTTTTATCTGCGTCTGTCTATCTGTGCCTGCTCCGCCCACTCTCTAAGCTCCTGCATTGCAATTGCATTGCCGTTCAGTTTTTCTCGCGCTGTGTAAATATTTGATTTTTGCATTAAAGTCAATTTGCTTTCATGATTCCGTAATTCATTGTTTACCCGCGCTAACTTCTATTACGCCTTCCGCCACGCCCAACACTTGGCGTGTTTAATTTGCCAACATTTGCCGGCTTTCTCACTTCTACTCTCCCGCTCTCCCCCTCTCTCTCTCTCTCTCTCTCTATCTCTGTGTTGGTTTTATTGTTTCTTTTTGGTCTTCGACCCGCATTTCCGCTGCACTTCCTCCTAGCAGCAGACGCAGTGATATCCGCATCATCTTTGTTTGTTGCCCTGCCCCGCCCCCCCCATCAGCCCACAGGCCACATTGTTGTTGGCTTTCTCGTGCCGGCTGCCTGTTTTAATATGCGCACTCAACGTTAGAAATTAAATCTGGCGCTCAAATGTTATTTGCGCTTTTCGTTTATTTATTTATTTATTATTTGCTTACGCCTCGCCTCGCCTCGCCTCCTGTCAGCCCCACTGAGAGTTCCTGGCTGGCATCCCGCCCACTTTTCATTAGGTAATGCATAATAAGCACGAGTATCCGAGTCCTGTATGTGAGTGTATTTAATTTATGTTCACTGGGCCAACAGAACGCAGCTCTCGTAAAGATGCGGATAAACAATCTGCAGAACGAGTCGCTCCTGCGGCAGCAAACACTTTTTGCCCTCTTCTTGTTTTTAGATTATATTCTGAACAAAGGCGGAATTTCATTTGCTCTAATCGTTGCTGTATAGACAAATTATAAATAAATGATTTGTGATGAGATCTATGCAGGGGAGTGTCTATAAAAAAGTGACTTTAGCTAGATGAGAATCAGATAGAAGGGCGAAGAGAGGAGAAGTGGTTAGAAATGATTTCTGAAGATAGGCATAAAGAAGCCTGTCTATGAGCGAAGCATAGAAATGTAAAATCAAACTTAAACATATGAGAATTGCAGAGAAGGGCGAAGAAGTCATAAATATTTTAACATGGTTTTCAAAGAAATCTTTTAATAAGTCTACCTATAGTTGAGGTAATCTACAATTTAACTGAGTTTTGTGAGAATCGTGGAGAAGGGCGAATAAATTATTGAATATATATATCTACTGTAATATAAATCAATATCATGTTGTTCACTAGCAAGAAGCCACAAAGTCGCACTAGAACTTATGAGAATTGGGGAGAAGAGCGAAGATATTATAGAATATTATAGAATCTAAATCAATATCATATTGTTCTGTAGAAATATGGCACTAGAACTTATGAGAATTGCGGAGAAGGGCGCAGAAACTTAAATATACATATATTCTATAATCCAAATCAATATCAAGTTGTTTTCTAACAGGAATCAATATTTTGAGTCTAGTTTAGAAACCTCACGAGGAGGCTCTATCAAGATCTCTTGACTTCAAGCAGCTAGTTTATACTATTGTCAATAGCAGATGGAATAGAAGAAGATAGAAGAAACGATTTCTACATATATATATATAGTATATATATAGTATACATATGGTATATATATGTCTATAGTTTTCCTATTAGCGCAACTGCTGCTTGAGCATACAAATTTACATGTCTCACGCAACGCAACAGAAGTTTAACAGGCCACAAACTTGACGTTAAGACCTCATTTAACAGGCCTTTCACACGCGCATCAACATTTTATGAGCCTTCTGGGGTGGGGGGTTCGTTGAGACGCTAAGCTATAGAAGGCGAAAATCAAATATTTCGCTATGCATTACGCAGCACGCAGAGAGGGAGAGGGAGGATGAGTGGGAGAGAGAGAGAGAGAGAGAGAGAGCGGAGTGCCCTCGCTTGGTCTATCATTCGATCATTATTCGTATTATAAGAGGAGCGATGCCTGCAATTTTAACGAGCTTACGCATTTTATCGTCCACCCTGCTGTTGCTGCAAGCACAATGAATCGAAGCATATCCGCAGCCGCATTCGCATCCGCAGCCGCATCCGCATCCTGGCTGCTTGTCATCATCAAGCACAGGCGATGCCAATGCAGTAAAAAATCTAATTTAGTGCGCGGTTTGCATACAAATGCCTCGCTTCAAGCTTACGTGACAATGTCAGCTTACATATATATATATATATATATATGTGGCATATATACGTATGATATGAGTGTGCGTGTGTGGGTGTGTGGGTGTCAATTGGCAATTGATGTCACGATAAACATTGATTTGCCACTGAGAAGAATCCAATTTTGTATATGCATATTTTATTAATTGTTCAGCGTCTTCGAGTTGCGCAATTTAATCAAAAATTTCGGAATTCGCATTTAAAGTTTTTAATGACTTTTCAAACTTAGCTGAAAGCGAAGCCCCAGCAATTACAGTTTGTTGTTGTTTGTTGCAGCTGTTTGTCTGTTGCATACGCAAACGGCATTTGGGAGTTGCTAACAAAATGCAAACCGCTAATCGCGTTACACGAAACTTTCCACAGCCAAAGGTGCGCCTGGCAATCGAGTGCGAGATTCCGCATACGCCACGTGTGACACACGTGTGTTTGCCTGGCAAAGCATTCAAGTCATTTCCGCTTAAGCAGTCAGCCAAAGCCAGCCAACTAGCAGCTGGAGTCGCGCCGACATGACAGCCGCGTGCTGTTGCATGCCGCAAAATGTTGCTCAGAAACCGACTTAAATACAAACAAACATGGCCGCCATTGGCGACCAGCGGCGACAGCGCCGGCCAGTGTGGGGCAACGCCTAAAACCGGAAACCGGAAATTTAAAGCTATGCCAAGCAAATGAAGCGAACCTTTACTCTTGCTCTTGTTTGCCTGACTGTTGCCAGGCATTTTGTTTATTGTTGTTGTTGTTGCTGCCGCTGCTGTTGTCTGACACTGCGGACAGCTGCAGGTTGCATTGTGCAAAAGTTTAATTACAAATTCGCTGCAATTTCTTTTGCAATTGCTACAAAAGCGCAAACAACTTTTTTATTGATATTGTTATGGAGTTTTGGCCTGTCAAGTTGTTATTGTTGTTGCCGCTGTTGCTGCCAATGTCAGATGTCATGTTACGCTGAAGTTATACTCTCTCACTTTATTGCCTGCCCGTCTGTCTGACGTTTTTAAATGCAAATTGATTACTGACATCGGCTCAAGTTGACGAGCTGCCTTCAGTCGCTAATAGCCAATGTCACATTATGCACATTCGAGCAGGTAATGCGACAAACAGATGACAAACATTCGCAGTCGGGGCAGTTGCGAGAGCTGTCATAAAAGTTATGGCTGCATGTTGAAGTCATATTTAAACGGTTTCTGTTGGAGTAGTCTAAGGCACAGAATTGCTTTTAAGTCTCATGTGAAACTCAAATGAAGATATATACTTCTTATCGATAGCTTTCGACTAATCGATAATGAACTGTTATCGATATTGACCATGAATTGCGTTATTTCACAGCTTTACTTTAAGCACATTATTTTAACTCATTTATTTGTAGTAGTAGTTATCGATATTTATAAGTGTTCATAATTATCGATTACTTGTTATCGAATATTATCGAATATTAATTTATTAAGCCAACTCACTGCTCCGTTTAGTATGCTCAGCATATTCTGTTTTAGCTCGACCAATTATTCTTATCGATAACAATTGAATAATCGAATGTTATCAATTGTTGAGGACTCTTGATCAAGCCAGCTAGTATATATATAACAGCTTATATAACATATATGAGGAATCGTATGCAATCAACTTCAATCGATAACTATTTCTGAACACATTAATCGAATGTTATCGATTTCTGTAACTACTACAACAAGCTAACTCACAGTCTCTTTTTGAATATTTAAATAAAACAGAATCAATACATTTAAATATTCCCCTTAGATAATCGATAACTATCGATTGCCACCCAGCTTATCTAAAGCTCTCTGGTTTACATTTAAGCATGGCAGCCAATGCCCTTATTCCGCATACACAACTTCGCGCTTTCACTTAGTCCAAGCATAATACTTGAATGCCACTCATGATTTTATATATTTATATATCTGTGTACATTTGCATACATGTGATCGATAAACCTCAGGAGACAGCCGCGTCAGACATCGATATAAAATTGTCATAAATTTCATTTTAACTCTTTGTTTTTGTGCTGTGCATAAAAATTGGCGTGCAGAAATGCAGCGTTGAAGTGGAAAGTGCCAAATGCACACAGAGAGAGAGGGAGAGAGAGAGGAAGAGAGAGAGAGAGAGACTTTTATGCCTGCCGCATGCATGTGGCATGCAAAAGGCTGCGCCCCATTGTGGCACTCTCACAACTTTTCCGCATGTGCATGGCAAATTTTATTAGGTATGCAAATGTGTCAACTTTATTTGCAATATTTCGACACATTTCGACACTTGTTGCCATAATGAACTCAGCGTGACTGTGTGTGTGTGTGTGTGTGTGTGTGGCATGCATATTTCAGTAGCTGGCAAGCACACACACAACTGTTGCACAACTGTTGCCAATGATATGCTAATAAAGGCCGCGAGTCGTGCATGCAAATTGAATTAAACTAAACGACAATTGCAGCTGGAGTGTGAGTGACTCACTCTGTGTGTGTGTGTGTGTGTATGTGTGTGGGTGCATAAATTGCTGCTATTGTTTAAATATTTGCCAACATTATTAACTTAATTCAATTGGATTTCCATTAGAGCCGCACGCACACAGCTCAAACCGAGCTGCGAGCTGTTTGCACAGCTAAAGGTACGAGTCGCAGCCCACATCTATCATGACAGATATATACATATATATATATATACATATATGTATATATCAGTATGTAGACTGTCTGGATCTCTAGCTCTATCGTCTAGCTGGCAAATCAAAGGCCTGTCTCTGCATAACATATGCGAAGGCTAAAGATGAGGCCTTGTCTTGTCTCTCGCCCGGCGTCTGTTGACTTTTGGCAATCGAATTGAGCTGCAGCTGCAAATCACACAATAAAATAATTGATTCCATTTGAAATGCACACACACACACACACACAACGTTTGACTTTGGCAGCATGCGGGCCGACATACATGCATCCATACATATACTTATACACATACATACATATATACCAACTCGGTTACCCACGCCCCAATGCTGACTGTGCTAAGAGTACAAATTTATTTCCATTGTTTACACACACGCACAGAGAGAGAGAGAGAGAGAGAGAGAGAGAGAGAGAGAGAGAGAGAGAGAGAATGGGCGAGAAATGAGGCTGTAGAGCACATCCTTTACGAATTGCCACTGGTTTATTGATAAGCGCCAGCCCCCGCTCAGGCCTCCTTGCTGGCGGCCAGGGACAGCTCCTTGCGTGTCTTGCGCCGCATACGCAAATTGGATATCAAACGCACCGTGCAGAAGTAGACCAGCTCCACGATGCTCAGCGTGGAGACGCCCATGAAGAGGCCCAGCAGACCGCCGCAATTGGCCAGGAAGTCGGTGGTGCCGTAGAGCTCCGAGCGGCGTGAGGTCAAGAACTGCGCCTCCTTGAAGAATATGGATACACGCGACATTTTCATGCTGAAGGGCAGAAGAAAGTTAAAGGTAAAGCTGACTTTAGGCATATTGTAGCTCCATCGTACCCCTCTCGCTTGGTCTCCGCTTCGTCGCCTGACTTGTCCTTGCTGGCGACAGTTTTGTAGTCGAAGTCCGCTTGGGATATTTCCGCCTCATATGCAATGGAGGTGCACGAGGGCAGGCAGTTGCAGTCCGTTTGGCCGCGCACGTTCTCCGCCTCGGTGACCATGCCCTGCTCGAACTCCTTCAGCAGCAGCTCGTCCTCGGCCTCGTTATAGCACTTCAAGTTGCCCAGCCCGCAAACGGGCACATTCACATTGTCTAGCAGATGGAATAGCTCGCATTAATCTAACAAATTGTTGAAGCCGACGACTCTAGACTCACGCGGCATCGAGAACTTCACACAGCCGCACTTGGCGAGCGTGAAATTGGCCAGGCACTCGAGCTCGCAGTTGGTCTGCGAGTAGATGTTGAAGTAACGCAGATGCCGCTCGGTCTGGAAGTAGCACTGACGCCTGTGCGGCTCGTAGTGCTTCAGGCCGTCCGAGGTGGTGATAATCTTGGGCCGTATGGAAATGAGCACCTCCTGGTCGAAGGGTATGCGGAAGTACTGGCGCGAGGTCTGCGCCACCTCGCCAGGCGTGTGCAGCAGAATCTATAGATAGGGAGCCAGAGAGATGGAGGCCTTTGTCTAAGCCCTAGTCAGAGACCTACCTTGAAGCCCTGCACGGGCCCGCGGCACATGTCATCAAAGTCCTTTTCGATGCCGCCCATAAACAAGTACAGTCCCGCCTTGGCGCCCGGGCCCAGCACACGGTGCGGATAGGTCTCGGTATTGGCGCTCAGGCTGTAGCCGTCCTCCACATTCCACTCGGTGGTCAGGCGATTCTCCTCGCGAAAGATGATGTCGGGTATGATGCTGCACGGATCGAGACGCGGCTTAGCTCGGACTTTAGCTTAGACTTTAGACTTACCCCTCGGCGCGATAGATCTCGGCTGGACTCAGCGCATTGAAGCTGTAGCAGACGCCGTCCTCGGTGACAAACTTGTGGAAGATCTCCTTGCACTCGATGGGCGAGTTGCGCCACTTGCAGTCCAAGTAGGTGTCGTCGAACATGGGCTTGACCTCGCTGAGAGTATCAATGATCTCAATGCCCTTGCGCTTGCTATTGCCGAACGTGATGTCATGCAGAGGCGCATCGCACACCTGGCTCACGGCATCGTAATACACAAATCTATGAAGAATTTGGGTAGATTTTGGTTCGGTTTAGGAGCTGATATGTAGAGGAGTATAGAAGACTTTATCCTAAGAAAATTCCTAGCTAAGCTGCCTCCAGGCACGTTTTCCTTTATCTTTGCCTCAGCTCTGCCCGATACTCACTCTTGATCATTCAAGTCCCGCACTCCACTGACATTGCTGCGGAAGTCCCTTAGCTGCCAATAGGCGTCGGTGAAGTTGAACTTGCTCTGGCGCGACTTGTTCTCCGGGCAGACGGTGACGGTGGGGAATGGGATCTGCCAGACGGGCGTCGACTTCTCGGCGAAGCTGACAATCACCGGATTGTTGTTCCACTTGTCCCAGATGTTCATGGTCAGCTTGAAGCAGGTGAAGATCGAGAGCAGAAACACGCTCACCCAGAACAGGCGCTCCAGCCAGGGCCGCTTCTTCTCGCCCAGGTAACGGATGCCGTGGATCGTGCTGTAGTCGCAGTACTCGTGGATGATGGCCTTGGCCGCCTGGAAGCCGCTGCCGTACTTGATCTGCTGCTTGGTGTCCACCTCGTCCTCGCTGTCGTCCGAGTTGGTCTCGCGACAGGCCGAGGCCGACTTGGCCATCAGAGCGGCGCGCTTCCACTGGTTCGAGGTGGCCAGCACGCCGATGTGGGGCGCCCTGGGCACCTCCAGTCCGGCGATGGGCGTCTGTGGCTCCGTGCTGTTCGACGACATGACCGAGTGCGAGTACGTTGACAAAGTCAGGCAAGCGCCGGCCAGCGACTCAGCTTATATAGCTGCTCGAGCGAGCGCTGGCCACGAGGGTGCAACGCGGCCGCCCTCGAAGGAATTGCGCACAGAGGCACGCAGCTGCCGGATCACGCATACGCCGTGTGAAACCTACGCAAGTGTAAATGGTGTGAAATACTATTGTCCGCGCTATTTCTCTTATTTTTGGTGTCATTTCAATTAGTTCATTGGCCAAGCTGGCGTAATTTGCGAGCTGCATGCGAACAGGTCCCCAGCCAATGGGAGCAGCGAGTCGTAATTTCAGCTGGCTAAATGTTACCTCTGCGGCAGCCGCGTACCTGGAACTGGCACAGGGCGAGGCATTCTAATTAGCTTTAAGTTGCGCCCAGCCCTGGTCAAATTGAATAGCGGCTGCTGGCCGAGCTGGCCAAGGCTCATGCATACCAAATCCAGGAGTCAACCGCAGACGCTTAGCTCGACCAGAAACAGAAGCTAAACGGGCAGACGCCGTAGCAGACCATGTCGAGCTGCAGTTGGCAATAAAGATTGTGACTGTGTGTGTGTGTGTGTGTGTGTGTGTGTGCTTTTTCGGCTGTTGTCCTGCGGCAAGGACACAGCACACAACACACAACACGCTGTCGAGCCATTTTAATAAAGTTAACTGCATTTTCGGCATTGTGTGCCCAAAAGTTTGTCAAGTGGAGTCAAGGAAGGAGCACTGCCTCGCCTCGCCTCGCCTCGCCTCGCCTCGCCTCACCTTTTGTTGGCGCTTTTCATTAACGTGCGCTGCGCTCTCAACAATGTTTGCAGTGTCCTTGTTGTGCCTGCGTCCTCTGCTGCAGTTGATCATCATTTATTTTAATGAGCTTTTCCCAAATAGAATTTCAAATGCCAAGCCCACTTTCACTTGCGAAACTTCAAAGTAATTTCAATAAATTTCTAGTCTTCTTCTTTTTTTTGTATAATATTCATTTATTAAATACATTTTTTACGGCCTGTTTACATGTTTAGCTGGAGGACACTGAATTGAATGTTGTTACTGTTAACAATAATTTTATATAGTATATATATATATATATATATATGTTCATATCAACTATTTACACAGCAGCTACATTCGATATAGTACAGATGTGTGTGTGTGTGTTTATTTTAATATTACATATTAATTTATTTTTATGTAAGTTTGAAGCCCTCTGCCCTTGCCTCGACTCTGCTTGACTTTTGTTTATGAAACACCTGTTTTAGTCACTATGCTACACTTGATACACATGGTACGTATTTTGAATAATAATATTGGTTGGCTTGTTTAGTATATATAGAGCTATGTATATATATCTGATATAGCTAATAAATATTAGTTTAATTATGCTTTTCATATATAAAATATAAGTTTTGGGTTGTTGCTGTCAGCTAATTGTAATTGAGTATTCATTGAACTGTTAGCTGTTATCTGTTATCTGTTATCTGTTATCTGTCATCTATGTACAAAGCTCTCTTTTAAGTACTGTTTAGCTTTTCCTTTTACCTATATGTTCTCATATGCAGTTTTGAAACCCAAAAATATGCTAAGCAAAACAAAATACAGACACGATAAGCAAGATATATATCTTTTATTTATATATTATTTATTTTATTATTATTTATTATAGCTACGGTAATACCTAGTTGCCTAGTTAAAATGATATGTTTTGCTGTAATTTACGTTCATTTCTTTTTATTTATTTTTTTTTTTTTTAATTTTTTTATTTTGTTCAAACTTTGTTCACTTGAAGTCTCTAGTACAAAAATACTGAATAAATTGCACTTGCATCGCACGCGCGATTACATTGTCCAGACACACACACAAGCCAAAAGCAATTCGAGCATTTTCAATACTCTACAAACACCCCTCTCTCTCTCTCTCTCTCTGCCTCTGCCTCGGTATCTTAAAACATTCTTTTAATATCTAAATTCACTTTTTTTTAGACGTTTTCCATGACACGCTTTTGATTCTGCTTTAGTCCATTGGGTTGCTCGGGGCTGATCTATTGCGGAGCCAGCGCCAAGCTGAGCCCATTCGACATCAGGCTCAAGGCGTTGGCAGTGGGCGTGGCTGGAGCAGCAGCAGCCTCCTGAAAAGACAGCAAGCAAAGGATGGCAAAAGTAAAGTAAAATCTTATAAGATAGGAGAAAGTATATATCTCTCTCTCTCTCTCTCTATCTCTCTCTCTCTCCCTCTCTCTCCATCTCCATACTCACAATGCTCAGGGTGCGCACAATGCAGGCGCGCGTGGCCGGCGGCTCATCGGACTCCAGGCCGGGCGAGCTGCCGCGCGAGGAGACGGAGCCGTTAATCAGCTTGATATTCATGTTGAGGTCATCCGAGTGGTGGGTCTGCGAGCTGCTGGAGAGACGGCCATCCAGTGACAGATCATCGCGCTGCTGATCCTGCAAGGGGAAAAGGATTATAGCCAAAGTGGGCAACAGTTGTTGGTGGTGGGCAGCGGACGCACCTCCTTGGGACTGGCGCAGAGGCCGAACTTGATGTCCATGCAGTGGGTCTCCGTATCGCTGCCATCGTTAGCGACCGCAGCTGCGACGCCAGCAACAGCAGCGGCAGCGGCATCGGCGTCAATGTCAGCGTCGGCAGCAACGTCCATGGCTGTTACAGCGACAATGTTGCTGCTGTGGGCAACGGGTGAGCTGTGCCCATTGATGTTGTTGTTGATGTTTGTGTTGTTGTTGTTGTTGTTGTTGTTGTTATTGTTGCTAATTTTGTTATTGTTATTTGGCTCCTTGTTAAGTGTTGCTGACGTTGGCTGAATGAGCTTTGTTATGCCTGCTGCCTCATCATCGGCAACAACAGTTGCAGCTGCAACAGCAGCAACGGCACCAACATGTCCATTGACCACATCGTTATTGTTGTTGTTGTTGTTGGTGGTGGTGGTGGTGGGGCTGCGATTGCCGTTGGTTGAATTGGCGAGCTCATCGCCCAGCTCGTAAATGTTAACCATGTGTGCGGCCTGTGCGTGGACCATCAAGTCCCAGGGATTGGCGAACGCATCCTTGCAAACGGCGCAAAGCAATTTGGCGCTCGTCGGCGGCGTCTCTGCGTGTGTGTGCGTGAACGGATGAAACGGATGAAACGGATGAAACGGATGAAACATGCAAGAATTAATTAGTTATTTAAGTTGGCTCTGGGCCGGGCTAAGTCGCATAAATAACTCAATTTTAAACGAAACGCCAGACAGATGCTGCTGACAAAGCCCACACACACGGACAGAGCGCAAAATGTGTTTAACAATCATAAATTAATTGCCGACATAGCAAGCCACGCCCCCCTCAGCCCACTCAGTGTAAAGAATCGCAAGACTTACTCGCTGCAAAGGCCACGTCCTGGCACTTGCATGTGAACCTCAGCTTGCAGTAACTTTTCTTGTGGTCCAATAACTCAGACAGCTCACTGAAGCATTCCCGGCAGTTGCCGCAGATTAATGTGTCCGGATTGCCTGCAATAGAAACAGAATATGCCCCATAAAATATGGACTTTAAAGCAATTATTTACACGCGGCTGCCAAGAATAACAATGATGCAACTGCCATAGCAATAAACAAAGTAATTATGACGAGCTCTGGGCTGGATTGTAAGTGGAACTGGCAAAGTATATGAGCTGATAATAGATTTAGCAAATGTATCCTGCTGATAAAGTTATTATCATGCACTGTATGAGATACTATTTTTATAGTTCAGATTTGTCTGTATATATGTATTATTATATAGAGCATAAACAGCTAGGCTTATAGTAAGTACGAGCTGAGCTAACAATGAAGTTGACTATATATCTACATGGTAAAGTGATTGCAATGAAGTTTGTCAAGTGCTTGATGCATATTTAAATTGCCTAGTTTATAGAGGTCTATTGGTCCAGGTGCTTATAGCTGAAAAGGCTGGGCTTATATTGAGGCTAGATATTTATCCGCTTGGTAAATTTTGTCATATACTTAAGTTACTAGTTAATCGCAACTTAAGATACTTGTTAATCCCTGGCCTCACACCAAGACACAAAAAAAATTTAATATTCATCCTCTAGGTAAATTTTGTCATCCACATAATATCATATATGATCATAAATAATCTCTATCCACACAGCAACACTTAGCTAAACAACTTTAAAATTGATCCGCATGGCAAATTTGTTGCAATGAAGTTTACCAGCTACTTAAAGATAAGTATAAAAGAATAACTATGTCTTATATGGTCTTAGCTATTTCTTCACTTATCAAACTTTTTACCATTCAAACGAAGTTCTAATCAACTTTTATTTCTATAAACTCTCTCATTCCATTCTAATCTACCTTTTATCTGCCCAAATTTCGTAACTCTCATTAAGCTATATATACAAAATATATATATTTATTTATGTTTTATATGACGCCCGCAGCAGCTGCTGCTTCCGCTCGACTCGTTGCTTGCGCCGCTTCGTCTTAGCCCAAAGTTCGTATTTTCTTGATTTCTTATATTGCGATTTCTGTCGAGCTGCTCGCTCCTGCAGCCAGGTGGCAATTGCATCAATGCGCTGATTTGTTGCTTTATCAATTTCAGCTTCAATTTCCGAGTCTCGACAGAGGCGCTGCTTGCGCTGCTTTGGCCGCTGAAGGAAGTTCTTTAGCCGCAGCGAAAGGTTGACAGGCTTGGGCGTGGACTTGGAGCAGGTCTTGCCCTTGGTGGCCTTTGTCACTGGGAAGACAGTGTGGGCTGTGCTCTTAGTTGGCTTAGGCTTTGGCTTCGTTTGTTGCCCTGCTGCGACTGTGGTTGGGCTGGAGTTCGTTTGCACGCATATGGTCACCGACTCGACTTGCGCTGTAGTTTTCGCGCCTTTGACTGGCTTTGGCTTCGTTTTGTCACATTCATCTTCCTCATCTTGCACATCATCTTCAGCATCCTTTTCCGTTGTCGCACATGCTTCGGCGCATGTTTCCCCTTCCTCAGACGGCGACAGTTGCGCTATATGCGAGCGCGGTTGCCACTGTTGTTGTTGTTGTTGCTGCTGCCCACTAGAGCCAGCTAGCTGCTGCAGCAATTGCATTCGGCTGTCATAATTTGACTCAGCATCCGTTTGCGAGTCCCGCCCGGGCAGCTCCTGTTGCATGAACTGCGACTGCTGCTGATTGCCCAAAGGCTGCTCGAATTGCATTTTAACTGCCTCAAGCGTTTGCTTGGCCACTAGCTCCCGCTGATCCCGCCGCTGCAAATCTACTTCCTGCTGATCCAACTCCCGAGGCAGCTGCTCTGGCGCCAACATCGTCAGCGGCACGGCACTCATGTCGTGCCCCAAATTGAGATCAGAGATGACCTCATGAAAGCTGTGCTGCTGGCTGTTCGGGCTGAAGGGCGGCCGCAGCTGCACGTTGTTGGCCAGGAGACGCCGCTTCAGGCTCAACACGCCGTTCAGATAGGCCGTGGGCAGCTGATGTGCTGTGGCGACTCCAAGCAGCATTAAGATGAGGAGCAGGAATTGATATCTATCGGAGGCGAGGCTGCGACTTTCGGGCATTTCTCTTGCGCAGAGAGACGAGTGCCTAAACGCCATCTGTTGGGTTTTTTGACAAGTTTCACAAAGTGAGTTGTGACTGGGGTTGATTGACTTATAGATACCCGGTAAATAGTATTCATATAAATTGTTAGCTGAGCTGTTGGGCTATGTCTTCCTGAGCTGGTAACGGAGTCTGGCTGGTCCACACCTGCCTCGAAGCTACCCTGTAAGGCTAAAGTTAGCTGAGCTCAGTCAGACATATAGTATAATATATCTGCTTAGCATTGATGAGTCACTCTTACACTCATAAGTCTACTCTCACTCTCCTCCTCCTCCTTATCATAGTTTAGTTATTGAACTCAACTTAGCCATGCTCACTTATTGCTAATCAATGCATAAATCTTAAATGGCCAATGCAAATGGCCAATAAAAACAATGCAAACAAATCAGGTCAATACTCACTGTAGACTTTGAATGGTCCCCAGTGTTGATGCAAGCTTAATTGCTCCTGTGCATGCTGCTGCTGCTGCTGCTGTTGGTGTTGCTGTTGGTGCTGCTGCTGGTGCTGTTGATGCTGTTGATGTTGATGCTGTTGTAGATGCTGATGTTGTTGTTGCTGTTGTTGCTGTTGTTGTTGGTGTTGCTGCATCATTTGGCTGTGCAATTGTAGCGGCTGCGGCTGCGGTTGCTGTGGGGACAATGCCAAAGTCAATGGCTGCAGCAGGCAGCCCAATTGCTGTTGTTGCTGCTGCTGCTGCTGTTGTTGCTGGTGATGGGACGGCTGCTGGGGGAAGGCACCGTACTGCTCCACGAGCGCTGTTTGATTAGCAATTATTGCTGACTTTGCATTCTGTGGCGAAGTCGTTGACTGCCCGGCAATGACGCTCTTCAACTGGAAACCTGTGGCAGCGGCAACAAATTGCTGCTGTTGCTGCTGCTGCTGTTGTTGTTGTTGCTGCTGTTGCTGTTGCTGTTGATGCTGCTGTGGGTCCTGTTTGTATTGTGACCAGTGCAGGGCACCGGGCGCCGCCGCCGCCGCCGCTGCTGTCGATAGCAAATTCTGCTGATGCAGCAACAGCTGCTGCTGTGGCAACAAATTGGCCATCGCCGCCATGGCAACGGCAGCAACTTGCTGCTGATGGTGATGATGATGTTGCTGCTGCTGCTGCTGCTGCTGTTGCTGCTGCTGTTGCTGTTGCTGCTGCTGCTGCTGTACCGCCTGCTGCTGGTGATGGACCGCAGCAGCTGCTGCCGCCGCCACCGCCGCAGCGCTGTGATGATGCTGGCCGTGTTGCTGCTGCTGCTGCACGGCTGCCGTCAGGCCATTGTTGTTGGTCATCAGACGCTTGCGCTTCTTGGCTCGCACGCCATTCACATTGCCGCCGCCACCGCCGCCGCCTCCGCCGCCACCCCGCAGCAGCGCCGACGAGCAGTAGCTGTCGTAGAAGTAGTCCCTGCAAAAAACACAAGTTGTGACAGCCTCATTAGTTGTGTCGCCCCAAAGAGAGGTCAGAAAAGAGGCAGCAGCAGGCTGACAACTGTTGCCTGTCTGTCTGTCTGCCTGTCTGCCTGCCTATCAGCCTGACCGCTAGTCAATATTTGCTTAGGTCTCATCCTGTGAGCGTAACGTCCTTTCAATTGCCATTTGCCAATTATGTGCCACGCCCACAGCCCCGCACCCAAAATACTGATTGATACAAGCCCTGCCGCCTGCCGCCTGCCGTCTACCGTTTGTGGTTCAATATTCGAACAGTTTTCATATCGCCCATACGAGGGGGGCGACACAACAATTGTGGCTTTTCTGGTCAGTTTGTGTGCGGTCAATGGACTGAGCAGGCATTTAAATGACAAACACGAGCCCTGCTGCAACCACCTGAGCTGTTTGCGTTTTAATTACAATCAAGTCAACCACTCTCCCTCTCTCTCTCTCTCTCTCTCTCTCTCTCTCTTTCTGTTGCCCTTTTAAAGCCCTAACGCACTTCCTTTTCGGCGTCATTAAGATTAAATTAAATATTTCCACACGAGTAGCAAGTCGTAAAGGAAAAAAAGACATATATATATATATATATATACATATATATATATTTGCGAATTGTATGTGCTGGCTCGCTGGCTCAGTCGCTCAGTCATCATTAAGGCCGCGCCAGGGACAAACAAGTGCACATGTCAGCGCCAGGACTAACAGCCTGGGCCAGCATATTATAGCATACATTGCAGCTGTCACTCACAGCCAGTTCCCCCATTTTGTTTGTTGTGTGTGTTTTTCGCTGTGTGTGTGTGTGTGTGTGTGTGCAGCACTCGAAACAACACACAACTGACCCAGACACAGGCGCAGACATCGAGCATCGAGACGTTGACTCAGACGCTAGACGAAAGCAGCAGTTGATGTCACAGTGAAACAAAAACGTGAAGTGAGTAATGTTAAATGTGACCGACTGCGCAATGCTCGCTCAAATACTGAAGTATATCAATATGAGTATATAGATCTGGCTGTGGAGAAGGAATAGAGATAGATAGATAGATAGATAGATAGATAGATAGATATATAGATGTAGAAGATTTTCTATAGAAACTTAATGTGATGATGTTGATAATCATAATAAATAAATAAATAAATAAATATATAGTCATTAGACTATACATATATTATAGCTGAGAACATTCTCAATGGCTCAAGCGCCAACTCAAACAAACTCCAAAGCCAATATACCCAACTTCACCCCATATCAACTCTCTCTCTCTCTCTCTCTCTCTCTCTCTCTCTCTCTCTCTCTCTCTCTCTCTCTCTCTCTCTCTCTGTCTCTCAGTGTTGACAGCCCCAAATATATTTCATGTGATGTGTGGCAGCAACAAAGGATACGACTGCGTCCATGTCCATGTGCTGATGGATGGCGCCTTATTTATTTATTTGTTTGTGCGGCTATCCACCGCCCACCCGCCCACAAGCCGAAAACAAAGGCAACTTTCAGCCTAGGCCCTTGGCGCGTTAAATGATATGTAAATAAACTCTAAATGAGCGTCGTATGGCATTCAATTGAGCAGGGAGCTTGCATTTATTTAAATTAAAAATGTGCTCAAGCTTGAAATTGTTTTTATAATTTTCTTTTCACAAAAATTTCTTTTCAGTTTTTCTCGGAACTTACCAATCGTTGCCCGTTTTGCTGACATTCTGACGTTTTCTGCCAATTTGATGCGCCTTCGGCTCGGCCACCATGTTGACATCTGCAAGCAGAAGGAGAAGAAGAAGCAGAAGAAAATTAACAAAATGAACAACAAATAGATAAATAACTCGCCAGCCCATTTATATGCCCAGCCAACAACAATGCCAAATCGGCTTTCAGTCGCAAAACAAAACATTTTCCTGTTGCCTTTGAAGTGCTAAGTGTAAAGCTAAAAGACAATGGCATTTCGGGTTTCTATTATGTTTACATAGCATATCCTACATCCTTTGTTGTTGTTGTTGTTCTTTTTTCATTATGCAAATGTTGAGCTCTAAGTGATTAAAAAAAACTAGGGAGGGCTGAGGTTGGGGAGCGGGTGTGTGGTGCAGCGATAATAATTTAATCGGACTTAGCATCATTAATCTTCATAAAAAGAGCGCACGCAAAATTAAGTTAGCAGCGGACTCCAAGACGGGGACAGATTGTTACAGGAGATCAAAGTTTTAAAAAGCCAAAAGTGAATGCTCTGCCGAGGAGTGAATAGTGAAGTTGAGCTATGAATGTTAAATGTATTGGAGATTCTAGAAAGCAGGAAAACTGATATCGTATATAACTCGTATATATTTTTTTTTTAATTTTTATTTAATTCAAAATTGTATAAAAATTATATATATTTATAAATTATGTAATGATATAGTGAAACCAAATATACATACCTTAATATGTAAAAATATAAAATAATATATATGTTAATATACAAAAAAAACATAATTATAATATATTGAATAAAATATTGTTATATTATATAACAAGAATCTATGCAAAAAAAATATATTAATATATAAAATATAAAAAATAATAAATATATTAATAATACATTATTTTATATAATTTTATAATATTTTATATATATTTTAATACAAAAAATATAAAAGATGACATATATTAATGTATAAAAATATATTAATAATTTATAATTATTTTTCCATTGCTGCATTTGGCAAATTCTTCAGGCAAATTCTTTAATTTCTTCTCAAATTAAATGCAAATAAATAAATAAAAACTCTCACTAATATGAAACACTTACTTTTATTTCAACACTCACTAACAAATCTTAGTTCAACTAATTAATTAAGCAGCCAAACACATGTGCGTATTAGAACAAACCCAACTCAAGTCTCACACAGACAGACAGCTTTGCGCCTGGCCCCACCCCACCCAAACAAGTTCATAAATATGCTTCACGCTGTTGACTGCTGGCTGTTGGCTGCTCGCGGCTGTCGCAGAGCTTCAGCTAAAGCCAAAATCGTGCCCGAATGCATTAAACATTTCATTTTTCAATGAAAAGGGTGCGACGCGCAATGTTCGACTGTGTTTTTTTCTCTCTCCGACTCGGATTTGGTGTGGTGCGAGTCGTGGGTCGCGCGCGCTCGTTCATCATAATTCATGACAAAGTTTGAAGTGCGCCGCAGGGTGGCCCAAAAAGCAGGAGGAAAGACAAGCCTCAAAGTAGGCGGTGGGCGTGCTGTGAGCCAGTTGCTATAACTACAAATTACTGGACGTTGGGGCTGCTACGGCTGCGGTTGCTTTACATCTCTTTTTTTTTTTGTTTTTTTTTTGCTGCTCCCTTTTTTTGTTGTTTTTCGTTTGGCTGAAGCATTTCTTCAGCTTGTCTGCTCGGCTGGCACTGCTGGCAGGCAATAATTAAGATTAAGGATAAAAGCATAAGAAGGATTTGAAAAAGGCATGGCCAGAGCGCTGCAAATCGGTTTAGCGCCAGTCGACACTGGCCAGTCGGGAGTCAGGAGTAGATCCCATGCCACATTCCGGCAAAGTCAATGGCGCGTGGCTGAGTGAAATATTACACAGTGCTGTTGCTATTTGCATTATTTCTGTATTTAGCATTTTAAAGCCGGCTCTAATCAGCGCAAATTAGCATTGCTGCAGAGCAGAGCATTTGCATAAGCGCATGGAAATGCTTTTTATTCGAGAGAGCGTGCGCGAGCGTTGTAAAAGTTTTTGATTGCTCGCCAACGGGGCGTATGAATTTGACAGCATCCGCATACGCGGCGTTGTCTGCGTCGACTGACATTGCGCGCTAAGTGCATTAAGCTGTTTTCTTCACACGAGACACGCATGAAAGAATGCCACGGATGCACTACACTACTACTCCTTCTCTCTCCCTCTCTCTCTCTCTCTCTCTCTGTTTGCCCTGTTGCATTGCAGCTGCAAGTGACGCGGCTTGAAATTTCATTAAGCGTTTAAATTAAATCGACAAACAGTCAGTTGTCAGCCAGTCAGGCAGTCAGGCAGGTAGACAGACACACTCTCTCGCGCTCAACATTGAAATTTCATTAAAAGTATCGCGAGAGAATTTATGTTTGGCCGCACTTTAAGCTGCGGCCTGCAGCGACTTCCGCCGCACAAAATACGCAGACAGCCTAAGATATGGCTGCTACACATGCCAGCACTGTAGGAGCTCCTATCACTCCTGGCTCCGTTTCTTTCTTTTTTTTTCGCGCGCTCTTGTTCGATTTTAGTGCTGCGCTTCCGGCAAACGTGGGGCCATTAACCCGACGGGCGACGGGCCAACCGCATCGGACATGCAACTATGCGAGGGTTAAGGTCTGCCGCGTCTATGCAAAACAGAACTGAAACAACCCAACACAGACCGACCGAGGCAAGCCAGCAATTTACTAGCCAACCTCAGCTGAGCGATACAAAAGATAGAATATTTCAAGTTCCTTTTGTGTGTAGGCTAACGGTTCTTTTAGATTATATAATATGTTTAGCAGGAGGTTCAACTTGGGCAAGGGAATCTTACTAAGGCGAGGAAAACTGGCGGAAGGGAAAAGCGAGTCGGAGCTAAGGGGTGGTTGATGTCTAGGTGGGGTCTAGAGTCTGAATTCTTGGATAGTGGATAGTAGAGGGATGGAGGGAGAGGAGGATAAAGAGACAGAAGGATAGAGGGATAGATGAATAGAGGGGTAAAGGGATAGAGGGATAAAGGGATAGAGGGATAGATGAATAGAGGGTAATAAAGTGATAAGGGGATAAAGGGGTAATGGGAAAAGGGGATAAAGTGATAGTGGGATATAGGGATAAGGGAATAAAGAGATAGAGGGATAAAGGTATAGAGGTATAAATTGATAGAGGAATAGAATGATAGAGGGATAAAGGGATAAAGCTATAGAATGATAGAGGGATAAAGAGATAAAGGGATGAAAAGATAAAAGTATAAAGCGATGAAGGTATAGAGGGATAGACGCATAAAGGGATAACGGGATAGAGGGATAAGGGGATAAGGAGATAGAGGGATAGAGGGATAAAGGTATAGACGGATAAAGGGATAAAGGGATAGAAGGACAAAGGAATAAAGGTATAGAGGGATGGAGGTATAGAGGGATATAGGAATAGAGGCATAAATTGATATAGGGATAGACGGACAGACTTGCAGACCGACAAATGAATATCCCTTATAATTTATGGGCTCTGCTACGACTGCTTCTCTCTGCGAACTGAGCTGGAAGTAATCAAAAAACATTTGGAAATCTGCAAAAATCTGTTGCTAGCATAAGTTCTGAGCAAATTTGAGGCGCTGATGATATCTGCAAGGCAAATTCCACTGCATGTGCAGTCATAAATAAATATGTTTATTTTCAGTTAAGAGAGACTCACCTAGGGTCTGGCTGAGCACCGTCTTGCCGTCCTCGCCGTGACAGGCATTGCGAGCATCGAAGGGATTGGTGAACTGCACAAAGGCGTAGCCCTTGTGCATCGAGATGCCTGCAGGCGATGGAAAGAGACAGAGAGAGAGAGAGAGAGAGAGAGAGATGTAGCTATATGGAGTGTGGTTAGGCTGTGCTGGCTGACTCACCTGCCAGGCGGCCGTAGATCTGAAACATGCGCTCCACATCCGTTTTGGAGCACTGAAATGTATTCAGATTGCCCACAAAGATGCGCGAGTTAACCGCCTGCGGATCCTGCGAGTTCGTCTGGTTGGACAGTTTTGACAGCTTCATTGTCGGTGCCGCTGCCACAGGCGAGGCAACTGACGATGGCAAGGACACGGGCAATGGGCACGGCAACGGCAGCGGCAACGGCGCAGCCGCAGCGCACGTGTGTCCAAAGTACAAGAAAGCAATTCTGGCGGCTGTTACCAAAAAAAAATCAACAATCTCTGCGAGGGCTGTTTGATAGCTTAGACTGCGCTTTGTTTGCGGGCTTTGTTGTTGTTTGTTGCTGTTGTTGTTTGTGGCTGCAGCTTATTGCATTTGGCCTTGGGTCGTGAGCAAAAAGGGATTTGCCGCCGTTGTTCCGCGTCTGGGTTGTGTTTCGGCTTTTTTCCCGCTGTCCTTTTCCTGCAGCGATTTTTCACTTTTTAACGTCTGCCGCAGTTTTTTTTAAATCTGTAAAAATAAGAGCAGCAAAAAGCTTGACAATCGCACTCATTTTTTCTCTCAGTGCTGTTGTTGTTGTTGTTGCTGCAGAGGCTTAAATATCAATGGGCTTCTGCATATTCATATATCTGTATATATCATATATTCACACATATATATATTCATTCAATCCATGGCATATCGTCATGCCATCTGCGTGTTTATATTTCATTCATCCGCTGTTTGTGTGTTTGATTTATTTCTTGTTTTTGTCAATTTAATCTTATCGGCGTGCAATTAAAATGCAAAAATGCAAAAATTCCATTTTAATTGAAAGTCAAATTTGGGATTTTTCAAAAACCCAAAAACCGAAAATGTTGACGGAATTGAAAGTTATGTAAACAAAATATAAAATTGAAGGCTATCTAGAAATGAGGAAAGCATTTAGACTAGATGATGAATAAATCAAGTAATCAAAGAGCTTATGAAGCAATGAATCACTAAATCAATGAATCAATGAGTCCGTGAATCAATGTATCAATGCGACAGTGAATCAAAGAAGCAATGAATCAATTGGTCAATGAAATCGATGAGTCTATGACTCTATTAATCATTGAATTATTTAGATAGTGAATCAATGAATCAATGGGTCAATGAGTCAATCAATTCTTTAATCAAAGGAATCGATGATTTAATGAATAAATTAATCAAGGAATCAATGAATCCCTGAATCAATGAATCAATAAGTCGATGGATTAATGAAAGAATAAGTCACAGAATCAAGAAATCAAGGAATCTTTAACTCTATGAATCACTGAATCAATGAATCATGGAATCATAGAATCAATGAATCTATGAATTAATGAAACTTTAAATCAATGAATCAATGAATCCATGAATCATTCAATGAAACTATGAATCAATTAATCAATGAATCAAATAATCTATTAATCTATAATCAATGAATCAAGGGAATCAATAGATTTGTAATGAATGCAAATTTCTACATTTCTACATTCTACAGCTCTCTTTGCCTCTATTGGATAATTCCTTTTGTATAGACTTATTTATGCTAAAGTTAAGGAAATTGTTACTAGAATGCTAAATGCCTTGTTGTTGTCATAAACTACAACGTTTAACTGCGACAACAACTTATGCTCCTATGCATAGGGCAGTGTGTGCCTCATGCCAATATATGAGAGTGCAAGGCAGTTAAGAAGGAGAAGAAGAAGCAACACTCGCCATACATAGTCCATTGACTACGCCCTCTTTAACACCTCAACCCACTGCGCGTCCTTAACAGCTATCGCCATGGCCAAGTGCTAAAAGTGTCTGAGTGGGTGTGTGAGTGAGTGTGTGTGTGAGGGAGTGTGTGTGTGAGTGAGTATCTATGTGTATGTCTCATATTTATGTTCGTTTGCTTTTACTTGAAACATGTTTTGTGCGTGTTATTAAATTAAATAACTTTTAAATGGCTTACATACAAGCGACAGCAAACACTCAACAACAACAATAACAGCAACAACAACAGCAACAACAACAACAACAGCAACACTGAAGGCGTGTAAAAGTGAAAAATTAAGCGTTTTTATTGCGCTTTTCGATGCTGATCCAAGTTGCCGCTGCTGTCGCTGTTGCTGGCAACATGTGTATAAAATGTACATGTGTGTGCTGGTGTGTGTGTGTGTGTGTGTGTGTGTGTGTGAGTGCTTTTGCATAGCGTCTGCATGAAATAAAAATAACAACAAGCAGCAATAAAAATAAAATACTCTTGTAGCAGCAAATTGTTAATGTGATTTTTATGCAATAGCCGAGGGCAGAGCAAGAGAGGTGAGAGACAGAGAGAGAGTGTGTGTGTGTGTGTGTGTGTCTTTATTTATTGCATATTTATGGGCGCAGCAGTTGTCTTTAATTGCGCACCTCAAGTCGCAGCTGATTAAAGACTTCGCTGCCATCAACTATATTAAAAAGAAAGATACAGATACACAGCCATAGATACAGATACAGATACAAGTGCAGTTATAGATACAGAGCGACAGCTACAGATACTTTGACAGGCGCATTGTGCGCCAGTTATGAGTGAAAGGCGCTTTATTTATTATAATGGCTTGCCGCGCCACTCCACTGTCTCTCAGTCTCTCAGTCTGTCTGTCTGTCTGTCTGTCTGCCTGTTCTATTCTCTCGCTGTTATCCTGTGCATTGTGCTTGCAAATGAAGGATTGTCGCCGCTGGGTTTTGTTTTTATGCTTTTTGCATAACAGCTCGCAGCTCTTGCTGGCTGCATTGTTGCAGCCACCACCGTCACATGCCACATGCCACACGCCACACGCCAAATCCAAAAGCCATATTGAACAACCGTTGAATACGCAACACTTTTTTGGCCTACTTTTTGCTAGCCCACCTCCTCCTCCTCCCCCACTCCTTCTCAGACTTTTTTAATGAACGCGCGCTGCTTTAATTAAAGTCAACAACAACAGCAGCAACAACAGCAACAGCTGACAAATTTAAATTGCATAAACAAAACAAAAACACCTGCCACGCCCTCTCCACCTTCCCCTTACGTCGTGCTCCGCAAGTGCCTGGCAAGTGCTTAGTTAACTCGCCTTAATTATAATTAACTGCACTGCTGAGCGCTGCACTCCAAAAAAAACATACTACATATGTGTGTGAGTGTGTGTGTGTGTCTGCATGTGTGTGTGTTAACATCTTCTCTGTTAGCCTCGCAGCCAGGCAAGCTCAGCCACAAGAAATTGCTCAGGAAATTGCCGTAATTCTTTGCTCCCACAACTTCAGCCTTACTTTCTCTCTCTTTCCCACTCTCTCTCTCTCTCCCCCCCCCTCTCTCTCTCTCTATCGCTCCTTTCTCTCTGTTTAGGCTGCTCACTTCTTTTTCCAGCTGCCTGACTGCTAAAGTAAATTAAGATGCCGAGCGTCAAGCAAAAAGTCGTCGCGGCTAAACTTGAAAAACGCCAATTCAACAGCTCAACTTCCCCACATGAGCTTTGTAATTGAGTGTGAACAGCGCGTGCGGCATAGGCGACTACTGAATGCGCTTTCAAATGAGACAAACTCTTTGATTTGCTAAAGGTATAAGGATTTTTACAAATAAAAATTTTTTAAATATATTATATATGAATTAAATTAGGGACAGAAAATGAATTTTTTTAATATATATAAATATTTTTAAATATTTATTTAGTATCTTTATTATTATTATTTTATATTTTTATTTTTTAGCATTTATATGTTTTTTTTTTAATATTTGTTTACTATTATTATTTATTTTTATTAAATATTTATTATTTTTATTCATATTTTTAAAACATTGTATTATATATTTACATATTTATTTATTGTTATTGATATTTTTCATTATTATAATTTTTTTTTTACTATATACATTTTTTTAATAATTATTTGCTATTATTATTTGGTTTATTAGGTTTTTTCTAAATATATACATAGTATATATTTTTAAATATTTATTTACTATTATTGATTTTTTTCTTAATACATATATTTTTACATATTTATTTACTGCAATTATTATTATTAATTTTTTTTAATTTATATATTTATGTGAATGTCATATTACTATTATTAATATTTTTCATTATTAATATCTTTTTTTATTTAAATAAATCTATATTTTTAGGTATTTATTTATTATTACTTTTTTATTGTTAAATATATATTTTCGAATATTTATTTTTTATATTTATTATTATTTTTAAATATATTTTTTCAATCAATTCCTATAGCAAACCCTATTAGACCCATTAAAAAGGAGCGCATTAAATGCCGTTTGACGTGGAGCAGCGCAATTACCGACGGCTGGCAATATCCTTGGCCAGGATGCTTAATGCGCCGCATTGTCTACGGCTTTAAGCCGCACCACGCAGCTGCGGCGGGACTGTACCTTAAAGCAGCTCATTTTAAAGGAATTTCTTTCCAGTATTTTTTATTGACTTTGTCGCCGAGTGCTAAATAATGCAACAGGCCATTAAATGGGAAAATAGCTGTTGAATAGCCAGCCGGCCGAGCTGTCAGCTAGCTCTCTTGTCTCTATGCTGGATTATCGTGCGATCAAATGTCAAAGGACACATTTCGTCCTGTTGCTATTTACTGCCCACAAATATGGGCGGCACATATCATTTTTTTCTGTTTTTCTTTTTCTTTTTTGTCTGCTCTCCTCTTTTTGCCATATGTATGTTTAACTTTTCATTTCAAATTGCTTGAGGGCTGGTTTTTTTTTGCCACTCCCGCACCCCTGTCTAATAGAGACATAGAATTGAATAGATGCTAGAACCATTCAGAGCCAAAAAGTCAACAAAGCGTGGCTCGTGCTGCCATAGAGCGACAAATAACCCCAATTGAAGGGAGAGGCTGATGATAAAGGCATGTGTGTGTGGGAGTGTCTATGTGTGTGGCTCTGTGTATGTGTGTGTGTGTTTATTGACAAGCTGACTTCAACAACTTTATTCATAAGCAGCGCAGACAGAGAACGTGACCCCAAGCAAGCCAAACAAATGCGGGCTAAACTATGCAGCCTGCCAAACATATCTGTAAAAAATATCTAGAGTATATATATAGATATGTATATATGTGTATATGGTCAACAGTGCACGTCTGCGGGCGATAACTCAGTGGAGTTTATGGCCAGCGCCTCAACGTATGCAACATAGTTTAAAAATAAAAATATAAATGCTGCGACGTTGTCGATAAGCAGGAAACGTGTCAGAGATTGTCCTCGTCCGTTGTTGCTGTTGTTGTTGTTGTTATGCTGTTAATTTATTGTAATGCGCAAAGCAATTTGCAAAGAGAGAGAGAGAGAGAGAAAGCATTTATATATATATGTATTAAGTGCCAACTATTTGCATAAATAACAACAAATTAATAACAAACACACGGCGCCATGGCAGCAGCCGCATAAAAGTTAATAATTGCTGCATGTCAACAGTGGGCGGAGGCGTGGCAAGCACACACACACATGTGCCATATATATGTATATATATGTACTATATGTTGTTACAGAAATAATAAAAGTGCCAGCGAGCCGGAGTGAAATGACACTTTATCACTTGACAGTAAATGCGTTTTATTGCGCCGCTCATTAAACAAAATTTAATTTGCGAACTGAATTGAGCCAGTTGAAGTTGAACAAGTGTTGCATAAATTTAAATTTCAAAAGTGCATCTTGACTGTGCCAGAGAGGGAGAGGGAGACAGCTGAGCCTATCGATTGAGCGCTGTAGAGTGTACCCTCTCTCTCTCTCTCTCTTCAACTTAAATTTGAATGCAGCTCTCTGCTTTAAGCGTGCCTGCAGCCAACTTCAAGACGATCTCAAAGATTACAGTGCAGTCAAGCATTATAGGCAGACCTACTCGGCGAGGCATTTAAAGCAGACTACAAACTGCTGATGGATTTTTGTGGATATATCAGTTGACTGGCACTACTCCTGCACTCAGTTAAGTGTAAATCAATATTCATTCAATTACTTGCATCAGCCGACTGCAAGTCAGTCACAGCCTACGCATGCACATCTTACAGTGCAGTCAGAGATTATAGGTAGGCCTTAACAATTGAATATAGGCTGCATTTAAGGAGATTACATGTTTGGGAACACATGTGAATGCTCATGCTCATGCTCACGCATTACCGTTAGCTCGGATTGCATTTCGCTCACACACACACTCACACAGGCATCACAGTTAAAGTGTTAAATTTATTGTTGGTCTGCAGTCATGCGGCTTATATTTGTTTTTCGCCTGGCCTCTGCAGCGACAGCAGCGAAGGCAGCGAACGGTTCACATTGCGGTTCTTTAGCTGGGCATTCATTCATTATACATACATGTGTGTGTGTGTGTGGCAATAAAAATGGCGTTTGTTTTGCATTGCTCTTTCGCTGTCTCTCTCTCGCTCTTTTGGCCTGTTATGAATAACTCGCCCACTGTTCGTTAATGGCGCCAACTGCTGTGGCAAATTGGGGGCGTGGCGCGTTATGCACTCATATTTACGCTGAAATATATATATATATATACATATATATGCACATATATATCACTTTGCCAATTATGTAGGAGGACAACTGCGACAGTTATCAAATAATTGTCACATATATATCACCCGACTTCAGTTTTTACAGTTGCCAGAGCTGATTATATGAAAAGTGTTCGGAAAATGATATCTCAGTTGAGCAAAGTATGAAATCGTATTTTATTCATGACTCAATATATGTATAGCCCTCTATACATAACCCTATTTATTGCTATCGATAAACCACAATATTTCTTTATTGCACTTTAAACAGTTAAATTCATAATTTTATAATATTTTTTTGTTCTATAATTATTTCATTATTCACTTAAAGTATTTATGTAAATTTTATTTGTAGAGCCTATTTAATTATCCAATTAAAGAAATTAACTTGAAAACTGTGAAAATATTTCACGATTCGCTGAAGTTCAAATTGAAAATGAAAATGAAAATGCGCCAGTGGCGTGCCGGGGATGGGGGCGGTGTAGGCGTGGTCAGTGCTGCGGAAACATGCACGAACAAGCGCTTTGCGTTCTGCATTTTTGGCTATCGCGGATGCGGATGGGAATCCGAATCCGAATGCGAATGCGGATTTTGGCTTTGGTTTCGGTTTTGGTTGGTTCGATTTAGGTTTTTGGCTGCGGTGTCGATTGTGCCGTTATATTGTGCAAACGCGTGCATTTTTGCGGTCCATTAAAAACAGTCAGCGAAAACAAAAACAACAACAACAGCAACAAGAAAGAAAAACTCATGGAAAGCGAACGCACAAATTTAGAAGAAAACTCACATCAAATAAGACCAAAGCAAGGTCAAGTGAACGCGCACTCTCTCGCTCTCCCTCTCACACTCTTTAAATTGCTCTCTACTCATTGATCACTGCTCTCTGCTCAATGTACTCTGCTCTCTCATGCTCTTTGAAACGTCACCAACGGGTGAGTCACACGCACTTGACACACTGTGTGCGACGCCACTGTTGTCTGTTTTGCTGCTGCTGCTACTGCTTTGTGTGTGGGAGCGTGAGCGGTATACTTTGCCCAAGCTGTAAACACATATGCGCGCAACAGAGACAGCTAGTGTGCTTAAGTGCTCTGAGTGCAGCTGTTTAGCCAGAGACCACAGCAACAACAACAACGATAGCAATACAATTTATTTTCTGTTTCTGTTTTACGCTCTCCGACGCTCGTCGCTGGATCGTTTGGCTCGCTCAGTGACTGCGTCGATTTCACAGCGTTTGGGTGTGTTTTTATTTGGCTGTTCGTGCGAAGTTTCTCCATGCGGGCAACAATTTAATTTTGCCAACAAGTGAACTAGCTGAAGAAGAAGAAGCAAAAAAAAGGGCACAACTACGACAAAAGAATAATCGCATTGATTAACTGCACATGCAAATACATACATATAGACAGCTACAGCTGTGTGCGCTCGTTCGTCAACGTGTTCATGTGTGTAGCTGTGTTGGTGCGTGAGCAAAAAGTAGATACGCGAGTTGTATAATCGCCAAAACTTGTTGAATTCGCTGCCTCCCTCGCACTGCTGTCTGAGTGCAAAGATACATAAAGAAACTAAAGCAACAACAACAACAACAATAACAACAACAACAACGACAACAGCAGCAACTGAGACGACGTCATGCAGGCAATCAAATGTGTTGTTGTTGGCGACGGCGCCGTGGGCAAGACCTGCCTGCTGATCAGCTACACGACGAACGCCTTCCCCGGCGAATATATACCAACGGTATTCGATAACTATTCGGCGAATGTGATGGTGGACGCGAAGCCGATTAATCTCGGCCTGTGGGATACGGCCGGGCAGGAGGACTACGATCGGCTGCGACCTTTGTCCTATCCGCAGACGGACGTCTTTCTCATCTGCTTCTCGCTGGTGAACCCCGCCTCCTTCGAGAACGTGCGGGCCAAATGGTTCCCCGAGGTGCGTCATCACTGCAACAACGTGCCGATCATACTCGTCGGCACGAAGCTCGATCTGCGCGACGACAAGCAGACCATCGAGAAGCTGAAGGACAAGAAGCTGACGCCCATCACCTATCCGCAGGGCCTGGCCATGGCCAAGGAGATCGCGGCGGTCAAGTATCTGGAGTGCTCGGCCCTCACGCAGAAGGGCCTGAAAACGGTATTCGACGAGGCCATTCGCTCCGTCCTATGCCCACCCATACGCAACACGCGCAAACGCAAGTGCCTAATTCTCTGAATGGGTGCAAGGGGGACGGGGAACACACAACGAAGTAGCAAAAAGAACTAAAACGGAAAGTGCAGCGAGCAGTGGGAAAGAGAGCGAACGACGCTTGCGAAAAAAAAAACAGAAACAGAAAAAAAAAACAAAAACAAAATTAATGATTCGCTTTAGTAACAGTAACAATTACAGTTACATACATGTGCATGTGTGTGTGTGTGTGCGAGTGTGAGTAAGCAGGCGAAGCGTTGACTGTCACGCACAAGAGCAAAGTATTCATATTTGTTGCTGTTGTTCTAGTTGTTATGCATCTGTGTGGGGGGCCGTCGTTGACAAACATAAACAGCACATGTGTAGACACATGTGTCTAAACATAGTCGAGTTCAGCAACAAATTCGTATGACAAATGCGTTTAGAATTTCTCTGGAAATTCGAATACAAATAGAAAGCTATAATTAATTGTAAATAAATCTAGATGATTTCAACCAGCGACGATAACGGCTTCCAGACAACTACGCGCTTATCAAAAACAACGAACAAATTTCTGTTGCACATGCCTATAAATAAGCTGAAAAACTGAACAAAATCAATCCCCCTCCTGGTCACGCGAACCATAATTGCATAAAGTTCTTGATTAAATTTAATCATAATTATTAATAATTTACACAGTTGTGCTTCCAGATGTGTGTGCAATAAACAATCAAAATACGAAATAAAAATACAAAATTAAAAAATATTAATATTAATAATTCAATTGTTAAATGTAAAGCTTTTCGTACGCATTTGTTTCTTGTATAATTTATTTAATTTTGCAATTAATGTACACTAAATACATACATATAGACTTCACACAGATATACATATATATACTATATATATATATATATATGTATATTTATAGCTATGACAAACGTTGAGGAAATGCAGCGAACTTTTGCCAAAATGTGCTTCTTTTTTATTACCACAATTTATTTATATTAACACATAATTTACTGTTACCAATGTAAAATACAAATCAAAAAATATATAAAAATTTGTAAATAAATTAAATCAATGTTTTCTTGTATGACGGTGAAGTGCAACTTTTTGTTGCATACTTTTGGGCGGAGTGAAAAAATCATTCTGATAAGCGGCAATCTGAACTGTTTTTTATCTGATTACTAACTGTAATGATAAGAGCTTCCGCTGGCCGAACGGAAGTGCAAATCACATACAATATGAATATGTCTCATAACGAGCTTAGCATCTGATTGATGGGGGGTGGGTGTGTGTGTCTGGGTGGGTGTGGGGTGGGTGGGTGTTGATTGGCCTGGGGCAAGCCTGTTGCTCGTTAGTGACCAAAGCGCCGTGTGAATTTGACAAATAATTACGCAAAAGGCTAACCGCTGTGCGGCTGCCAAAGACAGCAGTACCAGCACGCCCACCTGGGCCACGCCCCACACCGACAGGCAGGCAGGCAGGCAATTCAATGCCAGTGACACATTGGGGTGGGGGCAGCTGATGGATTGGCTTGGCTCTGCCTCGTGTTGTGTCTGCGGCGCGACAAATCGCATAATTGACCCAAATATTCAAGCATCAACAACTCAAAGCCCCCAACTGACAAAGGGGTGTGTGCGAGTGTGTGTGTGTGTGTGTGTGTGTGTGGCAGACAGCTCACACAGCACTGAAATTGTAGCTGCGGCATCACTTTTTTATTTCACATTTTTAGTTGATTTAATTAGCTGAACAAGCACAATGTATAAATATATACACTATATATATATATATATATAAGTGTGTATTGGTATAGGCATAGTACAAGCGCAACATGCACCTTTGGCAGCTGTAATAAAAATGCCGTTAAATTGTGTTTTGCTGTTGACAGGCGTGGAATTTACAGCAATTATTTGTTTCCCTCTGTCTGCTTGGCACGCAACATTCTGCGTTCATCAAAAGCTAATGCCAGCGACAACAGTGTCTATAGAGAGCAGATTATAGAAGCTTCAATAGGTACTACAGCTCTATACCCGTAAAGGTAGATATACGTAGTGCCTCTATCTCTAGTCGCTAAAGGTAGACATATCTATATATATATCTTTTAAGATATATATGCATAGGTACACCTACAGCTCTATAGCAAACAATTAAGATACTTTCCAGCAACATATATATGTATAATGAAAGAATATTTAGCATATGTTGATATAGTTTTAGATAAAGTATAATCCATATACATATATATATATGTATATACTTAGTATACTTAAGATACATAGAAGTTATACATCACAGATGCATCCTTCACAGTTTTCTAGTCAAAGGCTACGTTCGTCCTTTATCCCGATTGAAGTTGAAATCTTTTGCCCAAATTCAGTTCTAGCCCCACCTCTCTCTGTCTCTCCCTCTACCTCTCCCGCCCCAGTCGTGCCTCGCCCCACTACAAATGTAATTCTAATTGGTAATCGAATTGTGTTAAAATGCTTGAAACGTTTGGCAAGTCCCTGGTGTAAACTTGGTCCGAAAAATGTGCAAATTGCAAGCGCAGGCAAATGCAGTGACAAGCGACGCATAATTATGCAGTTTGCCGCCAATTTATGCAACATGGTCAAAACGAAAATGAAAAGGCTGTCAAGAGTGCCAATTGGCAATGGGCAATGGGCAATTGGTGTCCTTGGTGCATTGGCAGGACACGCGAGGCACGAATTAATGGCCGCAGCTTTGATTCATTTTTACAATTTGGCTAAATCAATTACGAAAATTTCACCCAACAACAGCATTTTCCATTTTCCAGCAGGCAAATTGTTGCGAGAAAATGTAATATGAAAATTTCAACGCAATTTTCATGGCATTTTCATGGCGCACGGCCACAAATTCGCTGCAAAATGCCAATAAAATACGCCCGAGCGCAAAAATTCCATTTGAAGAAGGCAAAAAAATATATAAAAAACAAGTAAGAACGTTGCTGTCGGACGCAACCCACAGCGAAATACTATTTCACGCCCCAACAGCACACAGGGGCATCTATCACATTACATTTTTTTTAAATTTAACCTTAAATCCCCACTGTCGCCGCTCAAATTAGCTGCAGATTAAAACTTTTCATTGGAGGTAGCCAGACAGTTTCAATTAGAATCGAAGCTTAGAGATGCCACCTCTGTCGATTTATCTCGATTGCCTTACCTTAGCAAGAACACGCACCTAAATCGAGAGATGTGGCATCTCTCCAAATAAGAGAGGTGGCAGCTCTCAAAATGAGAGAGGGGGCAGCTCTGAAAATGTGATATACATAAGTTCGTTGGCGAGGTGTGGCATCGAACCCCGGTGCGGTCATGTTGATATTTTTGTTACATTTTCTTTATTTAGTTATTTTGTATTAATAAAATATTCTTTTCTAACACATATATATAACTTGGCAAATCAAAAGACAAGGTCAAAGGTCACAAAGTCATTATGTGGCGCGTTATTGGCTCAGAAGCTGCAGATGTTTCAGTTTTGATTTGCCACGCCCCCAGTGGCCGTAGACAAATAATTTTTGGCATGTGCATAGAGTGGGCGTTTAAGAATATAACTGTAAAGTTTGGATGCTTACATTCGAAAAATGCGAAAATTACAGGGTATTTTTCTGTATGTCACGCCCCTTTTGGGGCGTAACAATAATTTTTGGGGAATCGATAGAGGAGGCCCTTAGTAACCTAGCATCCAATTTTGAAGCTTCTAGCACTAAAACTGTGGGAGATATAAGCTGATATTTGTTGCCACGCCCCCTGAAGGCGTAGATATATCCGCCATAGCTTATCGGTCGTGGGATGTTAACCCGAGTATATATACCAAGTCTCAAGTCTCTAGCATCAATAGTGCTCAAAATATAACGAAACTAGTAAAATCACTATATATTCAGATCCGATTTGCCACGCCCCTAGTAGGCGTGGCCATAAAATTTTTTGGGCGATCTTTATAGGATCGTAACAGTAACCCACGTGCCAAATTTGGGCGTTCTAGCTTTAAAACTGTAGAAGATACAGTTTGACCCGATTTGCCACGCCCCCAATGGGCGTAGATATATCCGCCATAGCTTTTTGATTTTGGGACGTCGACATGAGTGTTCAGTTAAAATCCCAACTCTCTAGCCCTTCTAGAAGTAGTGTTTCTGAGATACAGGAAAATGCATTTTCCGATTTGCCACGCCCCTAGTGGGCGTATCGGGAAAATCTTGACACTTTATCAGACGAGGGTATACACGAGTATATATTTCAAATTTCAAGTCTCTAGCTTCAATAGCGTCGAAATGGTTTGCGTTCATACGGACAGACGGACAGACGGACAGACGGACAGACGGACAGACGGACAGACGGACGGACAGCATGACGGACATTGCACAAAACCAATATACTATATCACTACGTGAAATAGTATAATAAAAAAAAAATAAAGAGGAAAAAAATGAGTAGGAAAAAGTGCTCTAAAAATATTTCACACTTCCGCCGCGCAGCGCAGAGACAAAGAGCCCACCTGAGGCGGCAAGCGTCAACAGGATATGACAAGGTTGCCCCACGGTCGTTGGCCGCAAACCCCTTGTATCCGCCTGCCCCCTGACCTGCCCTCTCTTTGCATATTTCCAACGGGCAACTTCCTGCCACAGCGCCTTCAACAAATTATGATGATGCGGCTTGTGGCAGCCCAAAATGCCAAACATCCCGGCGCACGAATATGTTTATGCGTTGCCCAAGTCCTCCAACATAAAACAGACGCCGGCTACACCGGCTATACCCTAACAGTGAATGGGTTAGCACGAAATTGTCCAGCGGTTGGACGTAGTTGAAGATAAGGGTAAACAAATAAGGTTAAAACTTGTAAAAAATATATTACGATAGATAGATAGATAGATAGATAGATAGATAGATAGATAGATAGATAGATAGGTAGACAGATAGAGAGATATGTAAGATATGGATATGCAAACGATCTGGCAACGCCAGTTATTGTTAAGTTGGCTGCACTTGATTTGGCAACATCAAATGTTGCTAAGCGAACTTGTCATGTGGGCTGAAGAGTTGAACACATATTAGAGAAGCTTAACAGATTTATACTAACTGAACTTAAAAATATAATGAGATACAATTCTTAAGAAACTAGTATTGGAACTAAAAAACTATCAAAGATTTTAACTGCTTCAGACAAATCTGATTTCAAGCATACGCTAAGCAGCAGCTGCTGGCAACATCAAATTTTGCTAGGGTTGAGGAACTTGAGGCTAGAGCAGTGATCAAAAAGTGGTTAATATAAAAAACGACTACAAATATAAGGAAATATTGTTGGAAATGAAATTTTATCATACTCAATATATTTATATATCTAAGTATAACCCTAGAGTATCCAGTCTTCCGCCCTTTTCTACAACTTCCGCTCGTAGCTGGCTAAATACGGTAATAACATTTTAACGTTTAATCGATGAGGAAGGCTGCCATAGAAATGGTGTCACTCGTAAACAAAATGTCGACGGCCGATTGCACTGGCGATTGATATTGATGTGAATATTGGATTAAGCCGGCGTAACAAGTAGTGAACGCTGGCCAATATCCCTTTTTGCTGCAGTCGAGGCGAGGACAGCGTGTCTCTGGCTTGGTTATTGATAATCTTTGGCAGGGCTTGACGTGCGCCAAGTGGATAACACACGGCGTTGCGTTGCGTTGCGTTGTGTTGCGAGGCAAGACACGCCGCAAAATATGAGCATGAAAAGTCAGTGCACACATGGAGAAGCAGAAGGGGAGTGGGAGCTGGGGGAGCCGTAGATGGCTGGAGGAGTAATGAACTGCGGCTAGCAGACAACAGCAGAGGCAGCGGCAGCGGCAGCGGCAGACGCCTTGTTTGTCCATAGCTCGATCGATGCAACGGCCACTGGAGTGTATTAAAAACAAAGTCACAGTGCGTGTAGTATGTATGTGCACATGTGTGCATGTGTATGTTGTGTGTCCTGTCTGTGCACAACGTTGTCCTGGCTCTTGCTGCTGCCAAAGTCAATGAACAGCGACGGGGACAACGCCGATGGGACAGGCGGCTCACCAAACACAGACAGGGAGAGGGACAGGCTGGCTACCGGGCAGGACATGCTATCACAGTTGAAGCAGGATATGAAGCCTGTGCGAAAGTTTGCCACAATTAGGATGCTGCTCGACTCCTGCTCCAGCTGCAACTCTCAAAGCAATAAAAAAGTTTAAAGTTGCGTTTAAAAATGCATAAATCATTTCATAAATTTAGAGGCGGCCCTCGATGAGCAACAAAACAGAAACTTTGATGCAACGTCAAAGTCGACGCCGACGGCAGCGACACGTTTCCGCCATTTTGTTGCTGGCAACTTGTTGCGCTTCAAAATGTTGACAGCTTCCAACACTGTACGAAATTTCCGCTCCGCCACCCACTCAGACACACGCGCAGACTGACATTCAAATGCAGGTGTGTGTGTGTGTGTGTGTGTGTGTGTGTGTGTGTGTGTGTGTGTGTGTGTGTGTGTGTGTGTGTGTGTGTGTGTGTGTGTGTGTGTGTGTGTCTGCGTGTGTCTGACAGTTTTTAGTTAATAATGAAAATTGCGCTAAAAATACAAATGTATATAGAAATATATTGAAATGGACAGCTACGAAGATCATAATGATGCTGAATGCCGCAGGTGGATAACGAGTCCGCAACCAAAATGCAATACAAAAGCGATTTTCTATATAAATATTTTTCTTTTTGCCAGCTATTTTCGTGACGCCCCCACTACTCTCGACGTTGTTGTTGTTGTAACACAGTTCATGTATATATTTATATATATTTTTTTGAATTTTAGCTACTTTTAGTTATTTAAATTAAATGTATGTATATATAAATAGCTGTGCTTAGAACAGTGTTTGTATATCCAATGAGCTGAAATTCAATTAATTTGATTAGCCCAAGTTGTTGAAGTATGAAACACAATTATTTCGCCTACGTATGGCCCGCTTGACATTAATTGTTTAAATTGCAACCAAAATAAACAAAAACCTAATTGAAATAGTCAGCAAAGAAAATAAGATGCCCAAAGATATGTGTATATAAATATATATTGTATATATATATATATATATATTTATTTAAACTGAATAGTATACAATTAAGCAAAGGAAATACACAAGTTGGAAATGTTTATATATACATATATATAGTATGGCAATACTACTATTTAGTTTTGGGCAACATTTGTGCTTAAATTGCATTTAAATGCAATTCGCATGAACATATTAAATTAGTAAAATAAACACAATTTCTGCTTCGGCATCTTCTGATCAGCTTTGACTTTGTTAATTTCACATTTTGGGCTAATTGAGTTTTGCTGGGAAATACATATATATAATATATAAATGAACAATTTTATGTTTTAATTTAAAATAAAATAATTTTATTTAATATATTTTTATAAAACTCTTTTTAATTATTTTTTTATACATATATGAATATAAATATAAAACACATAAATAAAATATAAAAACATTAATAAATATTTTAGGAATTTGATTTTTTTTTTTAAATTAATATATTTCTTTTAATATTATTTATATATTTATATAGTATTTATATTATATTTATATATTTATTATTCTTTTTTTATGCTTATTATTTTTATTAACTCATAAATTTTTTATTATTTGTATGAAACTATTTTTTTTATATATTATTATTATTATTTTCATAAAATATAATTTGAAATATTTTTTAAAATTAATCAGAAAATTTAAATAGATTTATTATGCAAATATTAACTATTTAAAAGCCTAACGTGCTGTTCATTATGTTCAGTTGATATAGCCTTTCTCTCTATATCCTCCTCTTTATGCTCTGCTCTTTGCTTCCCCGCCCCCTCTGCCCACGGTCACATCTGTGCCAGATCCACTTGACGCTGCCTTTAACATCCTCAAGGACACTTTATCACGCTTTGCCAGAGCTTTAGCAATTGTCGAACAAATGTTGCAGCCGCTAAGTGGTTTTATTTTAAATCTTTCACGTACGCAAAAAAACGTTTGCCCCAACCCCAGAACGCCTCCCCTCCGATGCCGACGCCTGCGCTGCCTTATGACAACAAGTTGCTTTTAAAAACTCAACTCGACTGTCGCGAGATTTGGTTTTGTTTTTCAGCTGTTTTGTAAATGTCAGTCTTCATTTGTCAGTGGCGCCCAGTGGCAGGAGTCGGAGCAGCCAGAGCTACCAGAGCCCAGCTCCCAGCGCCTCCACTTCTCAGTTGGCTTAAGTGGCTTCGTTGTCAGACCGAGTTCATTTCTCTCTCTCTCTCTCTCCCTCTCTCTCTCTCTCTTTCTCGCTCTTTCACTTGAAATATGGATAGCCAACAAAGTCTCAAGTTTAATCTCTGCTTTAACGTTTTGTTGTCCGTATTATTGATGGACGTTTAAATTGCAATTGAAATTGAAAAAGAAGAGAACAAAGGGAATTCGCTTCGCCTAAGCATGCTATAAATATTTATTATGCACTCTCAAGGACTAATTTTGATTAATTTATCAATCGCTGCTGACTCGCTGCCGAGCCTTGACACGAAATGTCAGCCACTGGAATTTATGGCCCCAGCGAGCGGCATTTGCAGTTAGTTAGCTAATTATTGGCGTGGGCTCACAACACAGTGCCAATCAATGGAAAGTAAATTCGATACAAATCCTTGGCACAGGAAGCTCAAACACGTAAGCCCACAACAACAACAACAACAACAACAGACGAGAATGAGCAACAAAATGAGTGAGAGTAAATTTCACGCCATTGGCAAATCGTTTCCTGACGTAAAAACATCAATCAGCCAATAATTTATTAATACATATGCGTTCGACTCGTATTTATGAGAATTTTATATATACTTCATGCATATACACTGTTCGTACTGTGCGAATGAAGGGTATATACGGTTGGATGTACATATATAGTATGATTTTTGACCAATGAGAGAAATGAGAGGCACAGAGAAAGAGAGAGAGGGAGAAAGAGAGAGTGAGAGGGACAGAGAGAGAGAGAGAGAGAGAAGGAGAGAAAATAAGAGAGAGGAAGTAAAGTAAGTATTTTAGCTATTTTCTATATTTCTCATTTCCTCTCTCTTTCTCTCTCTCTCTCTTTCTCTCCCTCTCGCTCTTTATCTCTCTCTCTCTCTATCCCTCTCAAATCCATTTTGTCAGCCTTTCTCTACTTTTCTCAGCTTCTCAATCCATTTTACCCTCTCCCCTCTCTCTCCCCCTGTCTCCACTGCATCTGTTAGTCAAGCAAACTCCTTTCTCAGCCCTTACCCATTCACTTTTTCAATACCTTCAGCTGCGAACAGTGTATGACGCAGTCAGTAATAGCCGCTCGTCATGCTCTTGGCTGAAAGAGTCGAGAATTTGTTATTTATAATTATCGATACTATCGATCGGAGTGGATGACAGCTAGCGAACTGCGGCAATTTAGATATTTTAAGAACATTAATGACTAAATGGGATTTTTGATGGTAGCTCTAACTATTTTAGCATTGCGCTTTACAACTCATACTAAATTTAATGGCATCTTTTAGCAAATTAATTTTTTTTTTTTTTTTTTTTTTGCCAGTTAAAAAGAGGTCAATTCGGTCGCTTTACAACACTTTTCAGCATTTGCATTTTAATTAGAAAAAAGTTGCAGTTCCTTTACCTTGTCTCTTTCGACACTTATAAAGAGGTCATACTGTAGCACAAAGGACTAAATTAATCGAAATTAACTGTTATTTTAGCACAATTCCAATTAGCAGCCATTTTGAGCGATTGACACATTTTTACATGTAATTCAAGTTGGATGTTTGAGAAGGCAGAGATAGGTGAGAGGAGCTGGAGATGAGGGCGCTAGCGATGCTATAGATGAGAGTTAAAAGAGAAGAGTAAGAGTGGAGATGAACTAAAGTGGAAACCTAAGGGAGACTGTAAAAGAAGAAGAGGAGACTATAGAATTGATAACTCTCTATTGAAGAACCTCTAAAGGCAATAGAAATAGTATTAAAGAGAATAGTATTATAGAGAATAGAAATAGTATTATAGAGAATGCAGTTACGGAGTAAAGTTAGAGAGGAGATGCTCTGCCGACAGCCTATGGCAGCAGTCTCTAGTGAAGTGAGCTATTGTGGAGTTCCCTTGTGAAGGGGGTCAGTGGCTGGGCATCTTGTTTACTTCAAAGTGCCAATTTACGGTTACAATTGGCCGCAATGCACGGCTCATAAATTAGCGAGCAGCTCGGCAGCTGCGATTCGCATTCGCATTGCAATTGCAATTGCAATTGTGGCCCAAATGGTTTTGATATGCTTGGAATTTTCCATTTTTCCGTTTTCCGTTTTAAATTCTTTTCTTTTTTTGATTTTTAATAGCTGCAACGGCTTTTGGCTTTTGGCTGCCTGTTTAGATGCAAAGTTAATGCGACGGCTGCTTTGATGATGCAGCAGGTGAGGTCATGTGCGGGGCCAGGTGCAAATGCTGATGCCGTTGCCGATGCCGATGTCGATGCCGATGCTGTAACTGCACAAATATGCGCAGGTAATGTGCTTCAGATTTGCCACTTGTGTGTGTGTGAGTGTGTGTGTATTAGTTTTTCTTTCTTTTTTCTTGGGTAATTATAGCGCCCAGCGGGGCGACGATGACAAAGCCGTTGAAATTTTTATATATTATTATTACAATCCGGAGCTGTGAAGCAGCGTGCAAAAGCAGCTAACCAGACTACAGCAGAGGGAAAAATATAAATTAGGCGCACATAAATAAACAGGCCACAGCTGCGAGGAAAACTTGATTGGCTAAGTGACAGAGTTGGCGTCGAAACTGGAAGGCATATGCTGACCCCGACACTCGGAGGAGCAGAGAAAAAAGAACAGAAAAAAAAATACAAACGAAACAAAAAGCTACAAAAAGAAAAACAATTAAAACGCCATAAACTTCTGTGCGGCCATAAACTAGTTCCTAGTTATATAAACTTATGAGCGAGTCTATTTATTTGCCCAATCGTCGCGTTGAAGCACCTGCTACCAAGGACAACACAAGCGCCAGCAGCGCAATTGAGCTTATGTAGCTGATTACCAAACTGTGTAGCGCCTCTCTATGTGATTCGCATAAGTGTGAGTAGGTGAGCAGAGGACCGAGAGTGTGACAGGAGAAGAAGGCAAGCATGATATAGAGACAGAATGAGAGAGAGAGAGAAATAGAGAGAGAGAATTAGAGAGAGAGAGAGAGAGAAATAGAGAGAGAGAGAGAGAGAGAGTATATAAAATTAAGAGAGAATGATAAGCAAACAGAATAAGAAATAAAGCAGAGAAAAGGCGAGAGAGGGAATGAAAGAGCGATACAGAAGAGGTAAGAGAGAGAGAGAGAGAAATATATAAAATGAGAGAGAAAGAAGATAAAGTGCAGAATAACTGAAAGATCAAGAGAAGAATACGAAAATGAAACACAAAGAGTAAAGAAGGTTACTAAAGAAGAAGAGAAAGTTAAGAATTAGAGAGAGACTTCAAAATTAATAAATTGATGATATGAGAATCGCATAGAGAGGCAATTTGGAATAGATTATTCCTTATGAACAATAAATATTTCTTAGGCTTTTGGCATAAAAAACAAAAGAATTTTCTCAGCTCTATATATATATTATCTGATAAGCATAGCTATAAAGACTCCCCGCCCCCAACTATGGACAACTATTGCGCTCATAGGTTGCTACGACTATTGCTCATAATGCTTATTATATTAGCGATATACAAATGCCATAAAATGGCAATTGCCTGCTGTGAGGCGCTGCTGTAGCGTGCGCCCAATAAGTCGCAATTCGATTTTAATAAAGAAGCCGGGAAGGAGGGCGGCTATTTGTCAGGCCTAGACCCATTTGGGATCCTGGCCCAGCCCAGCCCAGCCCAGCCCAGTCAATAACCAAAAACTAATAGCGATAAATGTTGGGATTTTGAGCAATAAAAAATTGCGCCAACTGCGCTGCTGTGTGGAGTGTGTTTAACAGCTTGTTAACTTGTTAACATGTTGACTCTCGCCTCTCCCTCTCCCTCTCTCCCTCTCTCTCCCTCTCTACATGTGTGTGTAAATCAGGCAATCGACTGTAAGCCACAAAGCAAATAAACACCCTTGAAATTCCCACAGCCACAGGCTACAAAAATTTGCGGTTTTTTTTTCGCAGAGTGTTTTCGCTTGCATTCATTGTCGATATTGAATTAGCAAATATGTCGAGAGTAATTGACTGATTTGGGCAATTAAGAGCACTCTTTATACGATCTGTAGACAGAGTTAGCCTTAGCGCCAGTCAATGGCCAGATTTATGGCCCCAAATGCTGGACTGCCAGATGCTTTCGCAGTAATCGAAAAAGTCTTCGGATAAAAAAAGAACATAAGATCAAATGAAAGAGGTGGAAGAAGAAGAGGCAGCAGCAGTAGCAGCAGTACCAGATCACACACAATAAAATTTATTAAGCATTGCTCAAATGCAAATGGGCAGACGCGGCGTATGTGCAATACGCTCAATTTGTATATCTTACGGAATTATGATAAACAAGTCGGCAGATTCAAGTTCAAATCTTGGAACTAGCCAAAGAGCTCAACTCTCGGAACTAGCCAAGAGCCAAAGCTGTTTCAATTTATCGTTTCTGCTAGCCAGAGATCATTAGCAGGCAAATTAAATTGGGGGAAATATAGCGAAATTATTACGAAATTTTGAGAAATTTTGAGAAATTTACAACAATTGTAGGCAAGGGGAAAGAGCATGAATATTGGTGATTATTTTGTTGAGTTTTTGGAATAAGCAAGCGGAAAGCATGAATATATTGAATAGTTTGAGTTGGTTAAGGCTTAGTTTTCTGAGCAAAAACTTGTCTATGGACAGAAATTTATTTTAAGCCTGCAAAAGTCTAAAGAGATTGAGGCTAGATTGAGAAATTTTATATATTTTAAGCCAAATGAACTGCCCAAAACATTTTTTAAAAATTAGTCTAGCCGCAAAGCTGTATAAATCTATATAAGAAAAAATAAATAAAATAATAAATAATAAAATGAATTACAATTTTAACAAGATTATATTATCTACAATTCTTTAACAAGATTTTATCTTCAACTATTTGAGCTAGAAATATAATTTATGAAATTTTCATTTAATCTTTTTCAGTCTTTAAAACAAAATTCCATTTCAATTGGACTTAAGGAAGTCTCCCATATTTTCAGTAGAAGAAACTCTTGATTAGGCTTGACTTCAAAATGAAATTTTTATAATGAAGTAAATTTTTGACTAGGAACATACTTTAGCCAGCCTTAGCTTTAGAGCACATACTAATAGCCTAGCTATAATTTATGCTTAATAACAGGCATAATATATATATATTTAGGTTTAATTTATGACTAATGTGTTTAGCAAATTTTGGCACTTTAATTCGCTGAATTTGTTGTTCATGCCACAAATTGCAAATTGCATTCGCCTATGCCACACACAGAGAGAGAGAGACAGAGACAGAGACGGGCTGCAACATTGGAATTTACATTGTTTTGTCTTCCATTGTTAGGCCAAATATTTATACATGTATACATATGTATATATGTATATGTATATATATATATATATATATATATATATAATATATATCTATAGCTCTTGCCGATGTCGTCAGCTATTCGCGTTGCGTGCTCCGTCGCCGTGCGCTGCAGTTTAACCGAAAACTTTTTGCCACGTAAATGATTTGTTTTGTCAATTATTTTGTTAGCCTCAACATGCAACAGCAATGATGGGCCAGAGAGCTGCAGAGAGGCGCCTCAGCTGATAAGATCAAAACAATGTGAAGATAGACAGATACATATATACAAACTGTTCTATTCGAATATCAAAGTTTTAATTGTGTGGGCGTGGCCAGGTCGTAAACAATTTCAAACTATGATATGGCAACATAATTGTGCCGGGACGGATCAATCGGAATCGTTACAGATACTTATGAAGTGCTCTCCGTCCATCCGTCCGTCCGTCTGTTCGTCTGTTTAAACAACTGCGTCCAGTTGCATAAATATTTATGGCAGCAGACGCAAATCAAAGCGGCAGCTGATTATTTATCGCTAACGACCAGCCGATGGGCTCTTGCCTCTGCGACTACAGAAATGGGGAGCTGACGCAATGGAGCCCAATACAATACAACAATAACAAATCCGACAATAGCGACAACATCAACAAAAACATGTGCAATTTCTCTCAATTAAAATTTCCAAATTAAATTTAATGCACAGTTGTTTAAGCAGAAATCAAATAAATTTAAATAAACAGCGAAACTATGCTCTGTCGCAGCCAGAGCTGCCAAAGCTGCCAGCGAGCACCCAGAAGAGTCAACAAAAAACTGTTCAAATTACTGAACAGGCAATTGAGTGATGGATGGGATTGGCTCTGGCAGCCTCAATAACATTTTCCATGTTCGCCTCTCTCTCTCTCTCTCTCTCTCTCTTTTTTTTCAAAATTTTCTCGACCTGTCTTTAATTAACATTTGCCGTTGACAATTTGTTGGTTCTGTAGCCTAGGAATTTACCTTTTGGGCCATATCAGCTGCTGCTGCTGGCTGCTGGCAGATGTAGATTTGCTCAGCCACAGAATTTGTTTGAAATGTTTAACACTTTTGGCTTTTTCGAAATGCTTTTCTTTTCTTTTCGTTGCTTTGCTTTTCTCAATTCTTCGGTTGTTGTTTTGGTCTCGCTTGGCCGGGCCCAGGCGATTTGCACTGAATGAACGAATAAGTGAATGATTCGCACCAATTGCACGTTTCGAACGCAGATCGCGATAACTGAAAATAACACACACGGAAGGCAGCTCAGAGACTCAGAAATTGCTAAGAGAGTGTGTGAGAGAGACTGACGTCCGTGTTAGCGTACAGGCCGTTGCCAACTGATGCGATGTTCGAAACGTTTCGGAAACGGGCACTGGCCAAGGCGAACGCGAAACGAACGCCAGCCCGACGGGCTGTGCGCCTTCGGCTCACGATGGCTCGTTCGCTCGCTCGCTCGTTCGGCTCGGCTCGGCTGGCTGGCTGGCTGGTCGAGCTAGCCGAGCTGAAAAGCCGGCAAAACAAAATGTAAATAACAGTACTGTGGGGCCAGTTGGGCTGGCAGGGGCTCGGGTGGGAGTTCAGTTGCCGGCTTTTGGTTTGGGCTTAAGCTTTGGAGCAGATTTGATGCCGTACGAAACGGCAGCCGATGGAGCGTCAGGTGACGACTAACCTAACCCAACCCAGGCGCCCCAACCAGCCACTCGTCGGCCCCACCCCCGACACGGCTTTGTTTGCTCTGCGGCTTTTCGGGGTTGCTACTGACTGTGCCCAGAGTATATATATGTATGTGAGTGTGTGTGTGTGTGTGTGTGTAGACACTTCGGCTTGGCCTGCAATTGGCGGGAAACTTTGTGGATCCCATTCATGTTGCCAGCTCAGAGCTTAGCAACATTCCGCCTTGGCAACAAAATGGCCCAAATTGTTGAGGCACAGCTGAAACTGCAAAATAAACTGAATTAACTATGAAAAGAAATATATATAATTTGATTATTTTATTTGAATTTGTGTTGTTTGTATCAAAGATGCATTAATTTGGCTTGGCAAAATTTGGTGAATGCTGCCAGCAGCAAGGGCATTGCTCATGCGCCCTGTTGTCGCCTCCTCGTCGCTGTTGTATTTATTCTTCGTGTTTTTCTTACTGTGTGTGTGTGTGTGTGTGTGTGTGTGTTTGTGTGTGTGTGTGTGTGTGTGCTCAGCCACCCACTCTCTGCAGCAAATGCCATGAAACGAGCGACCGCCTAACGCCTCCAAAGTGACAACCTTTCAGTTTTATCGCTGTGTCTGCGTGTGTGTGTGTGTGTGTGTGTGTGTGTGTGTATGTAAATAATGTAACAGTAAATTAGCGTGTTTGACACACTGAGAGGGCGTGGCCAAAGCGATGCGTGCGCTGGGCAATCTGTTTAACGTTGACTTTTCAGCTCTTCAAAGGTTAAACCACATTGATTGCCCCACTGCTCAAGGACTTTCAAATGCAATTAGCCCAGCTCCCGCTCCAGCTGCAGCTCAGCAGATAATACACCTGTGTAGCGCCAGCAGGTGCTGTCTCAGCTGAATCAAATATAACAAAAAATATGAAAGGGCAACGAGAACGAGCCAAACGCCGACATTTTGATCACAGACTTTTCGCACCTGTACAAATTAGTTGTTGTTGTTGTTGTTGTTGTTGCTGTTGTTGTTGTTGCTGCTGCTTATTTTTGGTTCATTGCCAAATAATCTGGGCAGGAAAATCAACTCTAGTTGATGAAATAACCGAATTATGCCAGAGAATTTGATGAGCAGGTGAATTTCAATTGAAGTTGATGCCCAGCACAGTATGAGGCTTTAGGCTAGTAGGGTAGTTAGGGTCTCTACTAGTCGAGGCAGCTTCTGTGCTTATTTAGCCACTGCAACTAATTACAAAAGACGACAAAAACACTAACACTCACACACACACACACACACACAATACACCTGGCACGAGGCCAAAGAGCAATCAGGCGGCTTCTCAGCAACAAAAATGGAATAAAACAAATGTAGCTCAGGTGGGGGTTGGGATCTTTGAGGAAACTCGAACTGACACAAAGCATTCAAATTCGTTTACAATTTGTGTCGAGCGTGTGACGTCACAGATTGAAAACGAAAACGGCCTGGGGGCCGCTACCGCCCCAG